>JAJMJD010000012.1:0-230705 GCA_030568975.1 Australozyma robnettiae | reverse complement strand
AGTATCAGTAATAGATAATATCCTATCTAAATCAACCTTAAACCACATCCTAACAAAATTTGTTAGGAAGTAGTTTACAAAACTTACAAAGTAAATTAAAATTGAGTTAGAGGAAGATGATCAATCGCTGATACTTGTATTGTAGTATAGAGAATCTCTTCCTGTCTAACAAGAGGAAATAGTAGTCCTATATACGTCCATCGATCTGAAATGTATCTGGTTTATCCGACCAGAAACGAATGTGTTTCATCCAATTAATTACAAAGATTATAACACAAGTTCAAAAGTTGTATCATTTTTTGGTTTATTTTTTAATCGTAGTATCTTTCTCTTGAAGAATTTGTCCTTGGTTTCATATCAAAATATTTAATTAAAAGAATAGATATGACACATGAAGATACCATTTCAAGAGACCAATTGGGCTTCTTTCGACAAGTCCGTGTGGCAAATATGTCTTTTTAATTCGCTTCATCTTTATATTTGTTCTTCGCAGATTCATTTATTTTTTGAATCAACATTTTCAGGAATGACTTGTGTTTCGATAAAAAATGACAAACGCTTCACAACATACAAATGAGATTTCTACCACAACAAGATTTATCTAGATGAAGAAAGTGGTCAACCTTCAACCATTCATTAAAAAAACAACCAATTATAGTTCAGACCATATTAGCATAAAGAAATTCGCTTATCAACAGTAAAGAAAGCCCGGCCCTTGTTTGAGTGTCAATATACGAAACTATCCTAGAGATCCAAGGTTCCACCCAAAAAATATTTTCAGGCCAATGATTTAAGAACAAGAACAAGAAAAAACCCCAAACAAACAAAACAATCAAGAGTCCTTCGAAGACTCGTCTTTTGTTGCCCGGTTTGCACCCATATCTGACGCCCTAATACCTAATACGTGTGTGTATACCTTACTGTCTCAAATCAGTAGTCTCAACAGGGCTACTGTTTTAAGTCCAAACCACATTACTACCTGATTGTATATAAATCGCATGGCTCCAGAACAAAAGAAGAACGAGTATGTAAATCTGAGAATTGGCGAATTATCTCAAACTACAAGCCAACTACAGCCTAACTGTGTCAAATACTAACACCCATAGAGTGGCTATCAAAGTGGGCCTAATTGGCGATTCACAAATAGGGAAGACGTCTTTAATGGTCAAATATGTCGAAGGTTCATTCGACGAAGATTATATCCAAACACTAGGGGTCAATTTCATGGATAAACGGATTCTGCTTAAAAGTACACTCATCACATTTCTGATTTGGGACTTGGGGGGACAACGAGAGTTTATCAACATGCTTCCTCTTGTATCCAATGATGCAGTAGCTGTACTATTCATGTTTGACTTGACACGAAAATCTACGCTCAATTCCATTAAAGAATGGTATCGGCAGGTCCGAGGGTTCAACAAGACTGCTTTTCCATTGCTTGTGGGTACCAAGTTTGACGAGTTTTTGGATATGGACCCACGGGATCAGACAGAAATCACACAACAGGCTATTAAGTTTGGTCAAGCCATGAAACTGCCGGTCATTTTCTGCTCGACACGACACTCAGTCAATGTTCTGAAGATATTCAAGATCATTTTATCCAAGTCCTTTGGAATCAAACTAAATTACGACGAAATTGTCAATGTCGGCGAGCCTATTCTCATCTACAAATGAAGCAACGAAACTTATTATAAGCATCCAATTTCTTCTAAGAAAAAAACCTAGAGAAGAAAGAGATAACTTCTCGATTTCTACCTGCTTAAGGCCAAACAGGCCCAGATAAGCATGAGCATAGGTAACTTATCTTACTACTATATTTATCAGTATTGTTTTCTGATTTTGGCATTTATAAAATCTTATTGTATTTCACAAATCTTGAACACAATATCTTCTTGTATTTGCAACATCCTATTGTTGTGACACCTTCAAATGGGTGTGTAGATGGGATAGAAGGAACTTGAAAAAATCATGAAACAGAACAACAGTATTAATATTATTAGTAGTATTTAAAACAGAATATTCCGAAATGAAATTGTTGTCAAAAAATCAATCATGCTTTCCTCATTCCACTTTACCTCCACTCTATTGTGTCTAGTACCTTCTAGTGTTGACATTTCATCTGGTCCCCACGCTACCGGTGATCTCTGTTGATACCGACAAAAGAGTCCCAAGGAAAACATATAGTGAGCTCAAAAAGGCATTTTCCATTCTAACACATTCGCTTATTTACCAACAAGAGGTCAAACAAAGAATTATTTCTCAGAATGGCTAAAAGACACAAGGATCTTGGGGATTGGGAAATAGTACTACAAGACTCGGCTTTGGAAGGTCCTTCCACACCTTCAAGACGTAGTAGGAGAGGACAGACTCAAAACAACCAGGCAATAAAACTCCGACGAGAAATTGATGATACTACACTTGGAAAGGGTGATTGTATTCTATTGAGTGGTGCACCAAAGCATCACGAGGAAGATTGTGAATCATATTTTGCCATTATTTTCGATATTCGACTTGGACTTCAAAATCATCTTGAAATTGATGTTTTACCATTTGTTGATGTGTCAAAGCTTAGTGCTGATCAGTTGTCTGATAAAATGGACCATGAGCTTCTACTAATGAGCGAATGTGAACCAATACGACTTCGAGATTATATTGAGAAAATTGCAGTGCTATGTCATGAGGATTTCGTAAAACTGTCTAAGGATGAGTTAACAGCGTCTACCGTATTCTGTTGTCATAGGGCTGCTGATCGGTTATGGCAAAATTTCTCTTCCGTATTCGACTACAAAGAGTGGCATCTGCTTTTATTAGAGAACCAGAATGAGGCTCTGGCGTTTTTGGCAGAACGAACACTGATAATAATTTCCCCAAAAAAGGCCCAAAGACAAGTAAGAACGTTAACTCAAAGACGTCAAGCTTCTCCTCTGCCAAAGAAGAGGGATTATAATGAGGAGAGCAGTCCCGAAGAAGAAGATTCCGACGATTCAAAATTTTCTCTGAGCTCAGACGAAAACGATAAACCAGAAGATAATGACTTCAGCAAGCCTTTTCCTCGCAAAAGAAAGATCGAGAGTGGACCCACAACACCACGAAAAAAGGCAAGAGACGTCGTGAGAGACACTGGTGCATTTAAGCAAGTATTAAATGTTTTATCCCCGCTTAATAAGGGATTTAAGGTTAAAACGACGGCTACAGTGTCCAGCTTACCATCGTTATCCAGAAGTCGGGTGGGCCTGCCAACAAAACCTGAATCTACGACTTCAGAAGCCTTTCGCCAACTCCGTGAAAAGCTTCACACTTCAACACGCGTGAAACTGTTACCTTGCCGTGAGGAGCAATTTGAAGAATTGTATTTGAACCTCGAAAGTGCGGTAATGGAAGGTGTCGGCTGTTGTTTGTACGTCAGTGGAACCCCAGGAGTTGGCAAAACGGCTACCATTAGAGAGGCAATCGCAACTTTAAGAGACAATCATTTGCAAGGTTACGTTAAAGAGTTCGACTACTTGGAGATAAATAGTCTCAAACTTGTCGACCCAACGATTGCTTATGAAAAGCTATACGAACATTTGACCAAAATCAAAGTCACGCCTGCCAATGCTTCTTTGTTACTCGAAGAGCATTTTGGTAAGACAGAGGAAGTACCTGACAGACTTCCATTGATTTTAGTCATTGACGAGTTGGATCAACTTGTTACCAAGAACCAACATGTCATGTATAACTTTTTCAACTGGCCGACATACCCAAATTCTAAGCTCATTGTAATTGCCATTGCAAATACCATGGACTTACCAGAAAGATTGCTTTCAAACAAGATTGCTTCTCGTTTGGGTCTTCGTCGTTATAGTTTCAGAGGCTACACCGAAGAAGAATTGGGCATCATAATTGCCCAAAGACTTACATTGCTCAGCGAAGAAAACAAAAGAAAGGTCACCGTGTCAATCGATGCAATGAACTATGCTTCTAAAAAGGTCGCATTAGTGAGTGGTGATGCTAGAAGAGCCCTCACTATTTGCAGAAGGGCAGTTGAAATTGCAGAGAGAGAGTATTTGGACACCACAGATACTACAGGTGTACGGAAAGAAGAACAAGTCTTCCCCGTTAAAATATCTCATATCAGTATGGCGATATCTGAAACAACTAATTCACCTCTTTCTCAGTACCTTTTATTACTTCCGTTCACATCTAAGTTGGTTTTGGCTGCAGTGCTTCTACGGATGAGGAGGTCTGGATTGGGTGACAATCCCTTAGGTGATATCATTGATGAGATGAAAAATTCTTTGTCACTTCTTACATCACAAAACTCTACGAAATTTTTTCAAAAGTCGACTGATCATGCCTCATATCTATCATTACTATACAGTGATGATAGGCCAACGTCCATTAATAGAGTGAGAGCAAGACACTTTGAGTTCGCTGTGAACAGTTTGGTTGAGCTGGGAATAATTTTGCAACAAAATGCCAATAGTGAACGCTATAGGCTTATCTCTCTCAATGTCTCGGAGGATGAAATTTTATCCGTGTTGAGAAAAGACGATGATTTTGCAGCCATGGTCTAAAGTTGGTGTACTGATGTTTATTCACTAACCATACAGTGGAGGTAGAGATAGCGATGAGCATCGAAACGATAAATTGGACTTGAAAATGCCTGAGATTGATCCTACCGAATTTGTACAGGCCGAAAATGACCGCACATCGTTGAAATTTGACAATCCAAAGCAACAGGGGAAATTTGAGCTCGGTGTTTGTATGGCAATCCACAAATGGGATGAACTTACAACAGCCGTTGACAATTCTTGGGGTGGACCAAATTCCGCCGACAAAAGAGATTGGCTATCTGGTGTTGTAATTGATTTGTTTGATGAAAAAGCTGTTGACATATTGCTCATTGAAGAAACGCTATTATATGCCATGGTGGATGAGTTTGATACCGAGATTGACAACGACTCTGCAATGGAAATCGGAGATTTGATCATCAAATTGTACAGAGATTGCGCAATCGAAAACTACTCTAGAGTCGACGAATTATATTCTAAGTATCAAACGAAGCAATTAGCAGGAGGTGCTAAGAAGAAAGTTGATATTGGACAAGACCCTAATAATCCTGACAGCTCCGACGACGAATCCGATGAAGAAGAGGGCGAAGACGTTCCAGATTTGCATAATGACGCAATGGATGTAGATGAGCCTGAAGCTCAAGGTCCAATTATCGATGATGACGGCTTTGAACTCGTCACAAGAAAAGGAAGAAGACGGTGAGAAAAAATAAAGAAAATAATTATAACCACGGAATATAGGACTGAAACTTTAATCTTTATTTCTTTCTTAACATGAGGATTTCGTTAGCATCATTCATTGGAGTGTCTTGATCTTGCCCTGTTTAAGGAGTTAAATGAATGAATAGAACTCACCGAAAAACGCTTTTTTAGCGTAGCACTTTCGGGGATTTCGTCCAAACCGGAACCAACGGATGTCACACTGGCTCGACTGTGGGACCTGAGCCCCGACAACCGGCGAACGAGGTTGTTGACTGAGACAGGCAGATTGTCAGTAAACTTGAGACCAAATGGAGAAAACGTATCAGCACCCGCATAGGCTTCAAAAAGTTTCGTTTGGGTTGTACTCCACGGGTTGTGGCGGGGAAGACTTCTCGTGACATATTCAATGACAAAAGTATCTCCAGCGTTAGTAGGCTGGGCAGGATTGGTTACCCAGGAACTAGCAAACCTGCTTAAATATGTAATCGAGGTAGATATATTGTTCATGAGAGAGTTGCCTTGCTTCACACTTGATCCCACTAAGTCGCAACAGCTGAAGATATCCCAATATATCATAGACATGTACCATCCTAACGAAACATCATGCCATGTAAGCTTCAAACTGTCAACTTTTGTTTCAGGCCAAAAGTCATAAGGAATAGAGAGTTTGTTGGCTCTAATGTTATCAGCAAGGTCACAGTGTTCGATCTGTTTTGCAATAAGGTACTTTTCCAATCTGTGTTTTGCTCTATTGGTCCAGCAACGATCGAGCTTCTTTTTGACAAATGGAATCACAACCTCGCATATGATTTGAAGGGCTTCATTACCGCCCCAAGTCGTCTTTATTGGTGCATTCAAGGGAAGCTTCTCTCTAGCCTTGGAGGACATCCCCGAAGGAGAATTTGGTCTTAATGCTTGTATTACTACTGTTTCATCAGTAGAAGAACCGCTTTTGTCTGACAAACCACCGAACATGGAGTTATTGTCGACAGAAAATTGAGGAGACCCCGTGGGACATGTTGGCGAAATCAAAGAGGGCAGATCACATTTAGGATCCATTTCATGTGACCCAATGTCACTAACACATTGCAAATTTGGGGGGAAGCTTTTATCAGAATCGTCTGAAGACTTCTTTAATTCGCTTGTTTCCTGGCAAAAGAAGTCTTCTCCTAGGCCACTAAAAGTTTCTGATAATCCAAAAAATATACTCTCTTTCTCAAGAATACTAAGAATCAAGCAGCAGGAGGCCTCTGGAAATTTGGTACAAGCTGTACAGATAGCTCTAAGAAGTAACGCTAGAGCTTCACCGTTCAGACGAGCTTTCCTGAGAAAATCACGAGAGGAAAATAATGCAATGACTGTTATTAGACTCTGAGATGCGAGATAGGAGATGCCACCATCAGTATTAGTATTCAAAAACTTTAAGGTGGGATCAGAAGTAGCCGACACCTTATCATTGACCGGTGGAATGAAGTTGTAAAGCATCTCAATTAAGGTGAGCAACAAGAACTCACGGAGGTTTTGCAGAATGCGGGAAAACCTTCCTCCAGTCTGAGGTGTTATTGCAACCAAAAGTTGACTAGTATGTACAAGCACGAAGTCCCGGAGGGATATTGGCAGCCTTATGTTGAATTCAGGCGGAAGTAGTAAGAGGATATCTTCTGTTACTGTGACAATGGACTCCTTGACGAGATTTTCTTGACCACTAATTGAAAGAAGGAAGTATGCAGCGAGTTTAACGGAATGAGCATGTTGAGGAACGTCATGAAAGGCGAAAACATGGTAGAGTAATGAAATAACAAGTTTTGGTAAATGAGGCACGATTAGCGATTGCGATTGCGAATTGCACTGATACATTTCCAAAAGCACTACTGTACTCGAAAGCACTAGCGATGAAGGTGCTGAAGGATATGTTGCTTCATCACTATCAGTTTTTGTGGGTTTCAAAGGGGTATGGATTATTTCAACAAGATTGGAAATGACGAATTTCAAATCGCCTCCCAGAATTTCGAAGAAGAACTTTCGAGCCAAGTTATGGCAATGTTGTGTTCTGAAATTCACCAATACAGTGGAGTTACTAATTGACGGTACACGGTAAGCGGTCACAAGTGCTAATAATTGAGCAGCGAGCAACAGTGAAGCGGCCAACAGTTCAACGAGACTATCGTTTAGAATTGACAGCCGAGGATGTTTTGAGACAATTCCGTGATTAACCATATAATTAAACAAGCTCAAGACCAAGTTCCGGAGTGAATTCTTTCGAAGCCCACATACTAGGAAGGTCAAGAAACGAGACCCGCTCGTAGTTACTTGAGTGACAGTTTTATACATAGGAGTGGACAATAGGGTCAATATAAGCCGTAGGATATCAATCCGATTGCCAATGTACATGTAATTAATCTTTGTGTTTTGGTGAGAGCCTTCAAGCCCCAGTTCCCACAAAACTTCCGATTCCAGATCTTTATTCAGCGTCCTGTCCACAGTAAATTTATCGATGAATAAGGCATTAATTAACGCCTCCATGAGCTGACAACCTAGAATGCCATGCTCATCTTTCTTAGGAACTGAAACAGATAGAGAAGACAGAGGAGTTAGCGATAAAGCCGAAAGAGGTGCCAAAGGGGTCCCAGGTACATAAGAAGCAAATCTTAATGAGTTGTAATCAGACTTCCAAAACAAGTCATCTTCAAGTTTCTCCACATAGTGTGGAAATTCGTACATACATGGGAGAAGACCACATAAGAGACGGGTACAATTAAGCAATTCTCTACTATTAGATATCCCGTTTCTGATCTCTTTGACGATATTTTCAGCACATGCCCGTAGTAGCGTCAAATAATTGGCTAGGTTTTGGTCTCTGATACTGGATAAGTCTTTATTATTGCAAATATCAGCGTTTTCTATAGAAGCGGACCAGAAGTCCCGCCAAAAGGCATGGTTACCAAGGGGGATGATTTCTTCCAGACATAGTTTGAGAAGAGAACTCCTCAAGTCAAATTTGTCATCCATGGATGAATTTTGACTCTGTTTCTTTGGGCCAAGCTTAGTTGGAGTGATGGTCCTTGGCACAATCAATTAGCAGTATAGAAGGAGAGTGTGGGACAGGTATGAGATGGATAAAATATGAGATGGATGAAATATAAGATGGACGAATTATTGAAAGATGATACGGTAATTGGAGGAAAATGTTTCGTTTTAAAATATTTAAGCTCATGTGTGTTGAAACAGTTTTGATTAAACAAGGGCTGCTTTTAAAAGGCAGTTGAAGTTTTGCAGCCCCGAGAAAGTAGAAGAAAGGAATCAATGTGAAAATCATGACACTCGTCTCACTTTGGAATTGGCGAGTTCACCCAAAGCGTCAGAGTTTCTTCTTCGTAAGCCAATAACTGCGGTCTCACCTAGATCGATGTTCATGCCAGCATCTCCTTCTTCTTCGCCCTGTGCGTCCATGCCCAAGTCATCGGCAACACCGGAGTTGATCCAATGAGAAGGAACCTCAAGCTGGCTCGCAGTATCCTTTGTGATCCAGGAAGAAGGGCTGTTGAACCCATCGCTGTCTGAATCAGAATCGTAGTGGAGTGCTGAACACGTGGACAAGGCATTGTAGAGTCCTTGCATTGAATATGTTTGGGGAAACAAATAATCCATAAATTTCTTATTTGGCAAGTTCGAAGTGTCTGGATCATGGTTTGGTTGCACTGGTTCGCCTTGGAATTCCCTTAGACTTGGTCCCTCCGTGATGAGAACTTCTAATGTCTCCACATACTCTGAGTGGCCATTGGTAGAAAAGAGAGAACATGGTATGATCTGTAAATAGAGCGCTAGAACATCGTCAATATCTTTGAGTGCATGCACTGCAATCAGTTGGTACGGGAGCTCCAATCCCACAGCTTCAGATTCCGACCAAATGACAAATGTGGAGTTCAAAACGAAAAGTGTCACACTTGAACCAAACACCTGAACCAATTTGGCATCGATATAACTCACTCGTGACATATCTAAGGATACCTGGTACCCTTTTCCTCCCGCATGGAGCACATGCTTGTCGTCATCTTCCAGGGAGTACCTAGCAGGGTACAGAGCTTGGTACGAGTCCACTAGAACGGTATTTTCGATACTGGGACACTCATAAACAAGTTTTGGGGTTCCGGGCATTACGCTCTGGGTTTAATGAGCCTGAATATGGTTGTATATCTTATCTTTTTGGAAATTAATTACCACGCGAATGCACTGGAACTATGCAATAGCACATGATATGTGAGATGAGGTCGAGAAGCACTCTTATATTTAATAGAAAACAAATTGGGGAATTTGGCAACATAGAACTTAATATGTAGTAAAGGTTTGATTTTCGTATTCATTGGGGGGATTTTCCGACATTCTAATCTTTTGTTTGCTAATTGCTTGTGTTTGAGTGGAGTACCGAAACGAAGCCTATAATTAAGTCGATTTTTGAGTTGAAAAAACAATAATCCGAAAATCAAACTGAAAAGAAATAAATGTGATTTTTTTTCCAGCTTATTATCTTTATGGCTTGGAAGACTTTGGCTGTTGTCCTAATGTAGCTTTGCCTTAGGCTGCAACAGACTAGAAACGAATACCACCAAAGGTAATTTAATAACAACTCGAGCAGTATTAAAACAACTGGCAAGCACAAATAATGAAAATTAATGTTCAATAAAGACCAATAACGACTGATCAGTACAGGTCCAAATCCTCTTCTATCCAGTGAGATCTTTCTGAATTAACCCGAGAACTTACGCACGAATTTCAGAAGCGACGGCATGAATTTATCATCGTTCCTGATCTCACGCCGAATCTTCCGTTTTCTTTCCTCTTGTCGTTCCTTAAGTTGCTCTTCACTTGGCGGAAGTGCTTCATTCTCTAAATCTTGCTTCCTAGCCTGTTCAAATGACATAATTGCAGACTCTAGTCCTTTCCTTCCGTTCAAAAGCAGTCCCTTGGGCAATTCTCCCGAATTTAGGCTTTTCAAGTGTGCTACCTGTTCGGCTTCCTCTCTAAGTAATTGGTACATTCTTGCTACCCGTCCAATCGCAATAACTTTATTACGCAAAGCCTGCTTTTTAAATTCAAGGGAGTCATTTTCTGCGGGCTTTTCTGCGATTTCAGGAATCGGACTAAATGTCGCTTCAGGTAACACAAACGTCGACAGCATAGGCGACAGAGAGGGCGTCTCTTCGTGATCAATTGCGGTTTCCTCTCCTAGTTCCTCCTCGGTACAAATGTTAAGAATTGACATCAACATATCAGTGACCTTCTCACCAACAAAAGGTAGAGACCAGGTAAAGACATCCATGAAGTGGGGAAGCCAGTATGGATGAGGAGAATGGTTAAATTGTCGAATGTTCATCACATTATCCTCATACTTAAGAACTGCAGCTTTATTGCTGTAAGTGTCCAAGTAATTTGGAGCACTAAACATCGTCAATAACGAGGGGAAGCCAGTTGTTTTGGAGCGCTTGTACATACGATAGCCAACATCTTGAGCTTCATGAGCCCTAATAATAGACAACAAACCAGTTTTATCTAGGAATTGAGATGATGCTTTGAAGGTGAAAGAGTAAGAACATCCTCTTATGGAGTTCTTAAGAAAAGCTCGGTCCTCCTTGTCATCATCATAGTCTTCAATAGGATCAGCCCAAAGTAAATCGCACATTAGTCCCTTCGTTGGAGGTTCTCTGAATCGATCAAGGTTTCTTATATCATCTAAAGTTTTGATGTCGGGTGAAATTCCTCCGTGTACACAGAAGAATTGGTTGTTCATTATTGCAGCCAAGGGAAGGGCATTGAATGACTGCAAAGATTCCTGATAAACCTTCTCGGAGTACTTATGTAAACACTCAGAACGAAACGTAAAGTAATCTGTTAAGTGCTTACATTCATGGTTTCCTCGTAACATGTAGAACAGTGTCTTATAGGTTAGCTTCAAAGAGTAGAGATAAAGCAAACACTCAATAGAAAAAGACCCTCTATCAACGTAGTCTCCCAAAAACAAGTAACACGTTGAGGCTGGATCTCCGCCAACCTCAAAGAGTTTCATCAAATCATAGTATTGTCCATGGATATCACCACAAACAGTCACTGGAGCAGGTACAGACAAAAGGGTTGGCTCCAGCGCCAAAGCTTCCGTGGCTAGTTGAAGAATCTTACATGCCTGGTGCTCTTGCAACCTTCCTTCGTCAAAAAAGTGTTGTTTCAAGAACTCACAGTTCGGGAGACCGTTGGGCAAGAACACTTCGTCATCTGAAGGGTTGAAGCTGGCAGGCATTTTTACCGACGAGACAACCCGTCCAGTGGTATTGATTTGAGTACCTTCTTCGGTCGTATATTGTCTGAAGTCCCGACTGACCGTTTGCAGAGGTTTATTTATGGCATTGAAGGCATTCTTTAGTTGCTTGCGATTCTCTATGGCTTCTTGAGACATTTCTGAATTTCAAAAACAGTCAATGATCCGAAATAATATTTACGTGCAGTATTTTTATTAGGTGGTTTCCCAATTGAGTTGGTGAGTCTGGGTAGGCTTGTCTTTCGGTTGATGTTGCTCTTTGGGGTTCTGCTTCCTATGATGCAAAGGACAGGACTACTTGGGGTTCAGGTTGCAAAAAAGTTGGCTTTAGTTAACAAAATTTCACAGGAAAGGAAACTAATAAATAAAGAAATATAAAAATATATAAAGAAAAATAAAAATATAGAAATAAATTTGTAACTATTGTAGAATTTTCTGTTTTGGTAAATTGGCTACAGATTACCATGTTTTTTTCTTTGGTGGTGTTTCTTGAGTCTACTTTTCTTCGGGCTATTATCATTATCAGTGGCTATGAAGATGATTGTACATTTATCCGTGTGTATGGGGAAAAGTGTTTACATGTGCATTATTGGGTAAGCAAAATAAATTATTAGAAAGATACGTAACTATTGATTTATCGAGACATTGAGTCAAGACATTGAGCTATCAAAAAATCAAACCATCAAGCTTCGAAGGATCAAACTTGTCCCTGTAACTTAGTAGTGGAATCCAGCTAAGGATTCACTAGCAACGTACTTCACACGAGCGCTTCCGCCCAATCCGTTGAACGTGGTAGTGGCAGCTGAGGTATATGCTCCCAAGTTTCCAAAGTACAACCAATCTCCAACTTGAATGTTGGAAGCCAACAAGACTTTTGACAGAACGCAATCCAAGCCATCACAAGTGGGTCCCCAAATAGAAAATGAATAATATTTCTTGGAAGAAAGGTTCTCGCAAGCATCTTCCGAGCCATACAAAACCTTACCAGCATGCTTCAATACTTGCGCAGTTGGGTGTTGGTGGTCAAAGAGAATACAGTTCAAGTTACCATAGACACCGTCATTGATGTACAACATTGCCTCCATTCCTTGAGCGTTAGAGCCTAAATCTCTTCTGGCAATGACATGTGTTGCCAAGGTGAAAGCGTTAGCTACCATGAATCTGCCTGGTTCAGCAATAAACTGAATACCTTTTGCTGCAGTAAAGGAGTCGGGAAAGAAAAGGGACAAAGATTTCCTAACCATGGCTGCAGACTCCTCGAAAGACTCACGCTCGAAACCTCCACCAATATCCAAAATGTTCATTTTGAAGTCGAAGGCATCAGCGGCATCAAAGATCTCTCGAGAATCCTTAACTGCCTTCATAATAGAAGTAAAGTCTTTAGCACCAGAGCCAACATGAAATGCTACACCAACAATATTAATGCCTAATTCTTTGGAGGTAGATAACAAGTCATTGATTGCTGTCTCAACAGAGCATCCAAACTTAGTCGATAACTGACACTGAGCAGACTCGTCATCGGTGACAATTCTTATCAAAACGTTACAGTCAGGGTGAAACTTTTTCAATTTGTAAAGCTCCTGAACGTTGTCAACGGTGGTCAAGTTCACATGGTTTGAACGAGCATGACGAATAAACGAGTTCGTCTTACAAGGATTGGCGTACACAATACGGTCCGCATCAAAGCCAAGACCTAAAACGATGTCAATTTCTTGCTTTGAGGCACAATCGAAATTTGCCCCCAAATGGCCCAATAGTTTGACCACGGTCTTGTCAGTGTTACACTTGACAGCATAGTGGGCTTGTACCATGGGTAAGTTTTCAGTCCACAAACGATACGAGCGAGCAACTTCACCAAGATCAGCGACGAAGAATGAATCTTCTTCACCAGCCTCGCACAAATCATGGTCAATATTTTCCACCTCGGAACTTAAGGCGTCTCCCACCAACCGCTTTGACTCATTGCTGTTTGCGGACAAAGCCCGCGATTGGCTTACAGACACAGCCTTTGGTGGTTCTGGGTTAAACTCAGAAATTAAGATAGAATCTTCATTTTTCAATATTTCAACTGCAGAAGCCATAACCAAGGTTATACCAGGTGCCTTTGTCGAGATTGTGTCGAGAGTGAAAGAAACAGGAAAGTGAGCTTTAAAAGAGCCACTTGGAATACGAGATTTGGACGGATAATCAACTGACTCACTGAGGGTGTGAGTAGTTCAACGATTGGACTTCAAGCGGCAGCTCTCGTGGGTTTGACGGATTTTCAAGAAGAAAAGTTGAAGTGTAAAAAAATTCGAACGGCTGTGTGTGCAAGTTTATCTCATCGAGATCAAATAAACCTAACTGCACAAAAAAAACTCGAAACAATCCACCTCACAAAGGAAACGGTCCCAATCCATCGATTTATCTCATTTTTAGTAGGTGAGATAATTTTTTTTCCACGTAATTTCAGAATTGCATCGCTATATTGAATGGGGGACTTTAAAAATATCCATGCACATCCTGCAGACTCTGTGGCTGCAAGATGCTATAGACAATACTGACACACTAACTATGGGGAAACAATGGATTTAAATGTCGATCAAGCTCACAATTCAATAAGAGGTTCAGGCTCGGCCTTAAACTTTGGCTCACTAGAAGAGGTTGCAGACTCAGCTATATCATTAGGCAACTCAATTTTGCTCAAGCTTGGAAAACGCATTGAGGCAGGTTGAACGTTTTGTGCATCATTTTCAACAACTTCAGGTTCGTACAGACTTTCAACAGGTGGAAATCTACTGGAAACACTTTCTGCATCGTCAAGATCACTATCATCGGGGGGACTTGAAGGTTCTTGAGGATAGCTCCCGGTGAATTGTGAGGCCACTTTCTGCTCAGGTTTATCGAATGTTGGACTTGGTATTACTGGGAAGACACCTGAATTCACGGGATACATAGAATCGCTTCGTTGACGATTTTGACTAGCAGAAGTAATCTCTGAGGGGCTGATCTCGGATACAGAATATGGCGTTTGCAGGGCTGACCCAGTCGCAACAAAAGGCTTTAACTTAGGTTCATCAACTTGCCCGTAAGACTTAGTTTGGTTGGGCAGGTACTGTCCATATTGTTCTGGCAGGTTCCAATATGGCTTTTGGGATCCAGTGGGTTGGTTGTCAAAGTAACTTTGTTGACGAGCGTGGTTTGGGTTCAGACCAACATCGGGTAAGCTGCTGTTTTGTGGTTGTGATAGTATGTTGTCTTGAGATGCTGGATAAGGACCATTATAATAGTCATTGGTTTGGTAGATTGAGTGCTTGTTGTAGGCAGTGCTCAACATATTCTCCAAGTACTGGTCATAAAGCCTGGTAATAGAGTTTATCTTGTTGTTCATCTCCAAAAACACTTCATACTTCTCAATTGCATCCCTTAGCGCCCGGTTGAGCTTTGGCTTCAACCTTACTACCTTTCCATGCAAGTCATTAAGATCTTGGTCATTGAGGATGTTTGCTTGCTTGAAACGATCATTTTTGATTCCATGCATTAGTTGAACAAACAAATTGACATTTTCCTCGTCCTGCTCGGTAAGTAATTCTTGACGAGGTTTCACGGTCTCAGGTTCCTGAATGGATGGTCGTTGATAGTTGTCAACAGGCTGCGATTGAAAGGATGGTATGCCGAATTCCAATCTGGTATCAGTTGGCAAGGGCTGCTGAGAATATGCGTTTGCATCAAAAGGAATCAAATTCGAATAGAAGTCCAGCTCCAGCTCTTCAGTGTCCACGACAGGTGGTACAATTTGAGCCCTCAATCCAAGTTCCTTTTGGTCTTCTAAGCTTGCTTTGATTGCTGCTTTGATGTCATCATCTAAGTCGCTATCATTTGTGGCAGAAGGTGGAGCTACACTGAGAGTTTCAGGAGGTGGGACATAAGAGGCTTGAAACAGAGTTTCTTTCAAACTCAACTCAATTGCACGCTTCAATTCGTCGTCTTCTTCGTCATCGTTTCTTCTGGAATGTTTGGTAGCCTTTGTGGGCTCGGTAGGCGCATTTTTTGTCTTTGTTGAAGGGCCATTCTTGTGAATTTGATAACAGTCATCACATACTCTTACCGGGAGCAAGATACCCAAAGAAACCAATGGGATACTGTTTGAAGAGTGATTTTGACAAAATACACCACCACAAGCTCTACAGTGATGCTGCCTGTTCATGACAGAGAATGAGTTGTAGCAGATCATGCACTCTTTACCATCAATCCAATCGGGAGGAGCTTCAGAGTCAACAAAGTTTGAAGCTACACTACTTATCAGTGGGTCTAAAGGTGGAAATTCATAACCTTGGGATTTCAAAGTAGAAAGTACTCGATCCAAAAAGCTATCTTTGCCACTGCTGTTGAAGTATGCCGCCCACTCTTGAATAAGGATCAAGATCTGTTCTCCCGCCTTCAACTTGGCCTCGTTCGTATAGACCTTATAATTTTTGGTATCGTAATGTACTTTGAAAATAACATCAACCAAATAAGCCATAAACTCTTTGGAATTGAGCTCTACAAGGAAGTGGCTTCCACCATTCTTGACACACATATCACACAATTTAAGGGTCGATGAAAGCAAATTAGGATTCATGTAAACTTTAGTAAGCCTCTTCTTTAAGCACCGCATTGCTTGTTTTGGCTGAACCTTTTTGCTTCTGATTTCATCTGTGATCTCGAGGGCTGTGGCAACATCCAACTCTCCATTAGGGATTGCTTCCGAGGTGGCCTCTTCAATTTTGGCATCTAATTCTGCTACAGGATCGGCACCTCCGAACCAAGCCATCTTAGGGGTTGATGTAAGGGTTTTAGATAAAGTGTAAGAGTACTAGAAGCACCTCTTTGAGGATGTAGATAGTGGAGATACCAAGATCGATGACAGAGGCACACAATTCAAGGAGAGCCACAAAAGAAAAGTGAAATTGAAAAGAAAACAATTTGAGAAAAAAAAAAAGAAATCAAAGAATCCAAAACTCAAAACTTTAAAACTTCTTTTTTTAACCAACAGAGATTTTACTATACAGTTTTTTTGCTAAGTTGATGAGAATTCCAGGATTCCAGTTGTACAAGGTATGGAGAGGGAACGCTTCTCACCAACTTTAAAAGGCCAAAGGAATAAAGCTAAAAGGTTAAGCACTCGTAAAAAGTAGTTCGTTAATGATCACAATTGTACATAGTTAAAGGCAAACTTTGGCAGCATTAACGGATAATGTAAGCAGCAGAACCACACCCTAACAATACGACTGCACCCCACCAGACCATATCGTAAAAAGGATTTGAGAAGTCTTTGATGGCAGAGGTTCTATATTGGTTTTCCAACGATCTTTTCATTCTTTTGCTCAACGAGGAAGCAGTTTCACTCGATTTATCGGTTGGGTTTAATGCGTGTGTGGGTAACATCATAGGAGGCTTATAAGCCAAGTATAAAGGCTGCATTGGAGATCCATCAAATTGGAAAAGTTGAAGCATATATCTTCCATAGTAAGGAGAAATCATGACTTGATAAGTCTTGAACCAAGTGGGTTGAATGTATCTTTGGTATTGAGCATGATCAGGACTTATACCACAAGGATCACTGAGAAGTTGTCTTCCATCTACCGCAAGAGGGGTAAGAACCAAACTTCCATTGGCCAAGAGTTTATAGCTGCCATGCTGGTAAGTGATCGAAGCGATCGCACAAGAGTGATTCTGAGGGTTTGACTTCACTCTGTACATGGCCTCTTCATAGAAGCCATCGGCAGTGAAGGAGTACGAGATTCCCGGTAAAGCAGGCTCTATCAAAAGTTCATCTACTGGGTCATAGAATCCTGGTCCCGTAAAGACTGTGTTGGACTTGGAACTCCATGTACCTTCCAACTCGGCCATATTGGGGTCAGCGAATACCGCCTTTAAAAGTACCAAAAAGGGGAGAAAATGAACGAAAGATACCATTTTGACACGAGGATGTCTTAAAAAATTGAAGGGATGTGGATTTGGGCAATAAAAATCGACCCAAGTTGGTTAGATATTGTTTCAAAGCCCTTGGGAACGTGAAAGCCAAGGATGATGCTGTTCTAAGAAAAAGAGGAACAGGAGGAGACAAGAAGAGTTGAAAATAAAATAAGCTTCAAACCGTGCCCAAAAAAATTCCTTAAGCTTCGCTTTTAACAATAATAAGAAGTACAATAAAGAAGGATAGGGTCTAATGGGTTAAGAAATTCGAGAATTGAGATACCATAGCCACGTACTATGCCGGATTAAATGTCTTCAAGGGGTCTGCACTAAGAATACCTTCGAGAAGGGCCATGACATGAGACAAGGAATTGTAGGCGGTATTTATGTAGAGATCATTTTTTTTTTAATTTTTTAATCACTGTTTCTTTGTTTACATCACGTGAGCTTGTTTACAATTTTCTCAAAACAAAAACAAGGAACAAAACTTGTTTCCATTGTGCTCTCACAATTTCTTTCCTCTGACAGCGGTACCATAGTATTCGAGAGTTAATCCAGGTCTTCCGCTTCATCACTTCGAAAACGAGAAAAGAGAAGAAAAATTGAAAATTCATGAATTTTTTGTAAAGATTTGTTCTGTTTTCTTTCCTCAAGTGTTTTACTTTAAAATTTGTTTTCAAAATCTCGTAAAAGCTTCCATACCTTCCCTCATTGTGCTGTGCCGTGCTTCCAATTCACAGCTTCAAGCCATGAGTAAATTCGTTTGTCAAACGGCTTTCGATGTCGAATATGCTCCCGCTAGAATCTGTAAATGGAGATCTTCTCGTACAGGTTTACAACTTACATATATAAACCAACCTTCGCCCATTGTTAACGGTTACTTTGCTGTTGCAACTGAGATTGAAAATGATTCGGGATGCCCCCACACTTTGGAGCACTTGGTATTCATGGGATCAAAAGAATATCCATACAAGGGATTTTTGGATAGCTTGGGAAACCGTTTCTTCTCCTCTACCAATGCCTGGACCAGTGTGGACCAGACGGTGTACACTTTGACCACTGCTGGATGGGAGGGCTTTAAGACCCTTTTACCAGTATACTTGGACCACCTTTTCCATCCTCTTATTACTGACGAGGCATGTTTGACCGAGGTATATCATATTGATGGGAAGGGTAAAGAGAAAGGTGTGGTGTTCTCAGAGATGCAAGGTATCGAGTCTCAAGCATGGTTCATCACCTACTTGAACTTGATGAAGACACTTTACTCGGAAAAGTCTGGGTACTCTTCTGAAACTGGTGGTCTCATGTCTGAGCTTCGTAAATTGACTAATGAGAAAATCAGAGACTTTCACAAGTCCATGTACAGACCTGATAATCTCTGTGTTGTTGTCACAGGTTCAGTCGATGAGAGTGAGCTTCTTAGAGTCATGTCGAAGTTTGACGACAAACTTGAAGCACTTCCATCAACTCCTTCTAAGAGGCCCTTCGTTGACTCACCTCTTGACTTGCCCCTTAAGAAAACCATCGTTAAAACCGTGAATTTCCCTGATGACGATGAGAGTATGGGTGAGTTAGTTATCGGGTGGATTGGTCCAGAAAGCAGTAAAACCCTCGAAAACCTTGCCGTGGATATGGTTGGAAGCTACTTGTGTGACTCACCAATTTCAATTTTGAACAAAAACTTGGTTGAAGTTGAAAACCCAATGGCGACAGACATATCATACGGTACAGACGATTTTGTCGGTACTGGTTTGAACCTTTCAATCAGCGGTGTTCCCACCATCAGCCTTGAGAAAATTGATCAAAGAATCAAGGAACTCCTCAAAGAACAAACGAATGTTGAGAACTTTGACTTAACATACATGAAACAGGTAGTTAACCAACAAACACTTAAGTATGTCGCCAACACAGAGAAAGATCCTTCAACGTTCTCAAATGTGGCAATTCTGGAATTCATTTACGGTCAAGCCGATGGCACAGACTTGGCAAAGTGGACCAAAGACTTGAAAGAGTTCGAAGAATTAAAAGCTTGGACTTCAGAGCAATGGTGTTCAATCATCGATGAATATTTTGTTCGCAACAATTCTGCAACTGTTCTTGGTAACCCTTCTGCCAAATTGAACAAAGATTTGAAGGCAGAAAACAAGGCCAGACAGAAAAAGATCAAAGCAGATCTTGGACCATCTGGGCTTTTAGAGAAAAAAAAGAATATAGATGATGCCCAGGAGAAGAATGATACTCCAATCCCTGATGAGATTATCACTCAGTTTGGGAAACCGGATCCTTCTAAGATCCAATTTATTCACACAGATGCTTACAGAGCAGGTTGCAACCATGAAGAACTTGGAAACTATAAGCAAAGTGGGGATTTCTTTGATAAGATCTCTCGTGATGCTCAAGTTCCTTTGAACATTCATTTTCAAGACTATAAGTCCAAATTCGTCACGATTCATATCCTTATGACGTCTATCCCACTTAAGCTGTCATTACTCAAATATTTTTCAATTATAGAGGAGATTTTCTCTTTGTCTGTCCAATTACCAAGTGGCGAGTACATTCCATATGAGTCTGTAATTTCGGGCCTTAATAATGACTTGATTGAGTTTCAATTTGATAATGGAATCGAAAACCAGTTTGTTGAACTCCCAAGTATCAAAGTGAAGTTTGAAAGCTCTAAATTCGAGAAGGCAATTGAATGGTTGATCAACGTCATGAAGTTTTCTTTATTCGAGGAAACAAGAGTGAAGATCATTATTGAGAAGATTATCAATTCCTTACCCGATAAGAAAAGGAATGAAGAGCTCATGATGTACTCATTGCAGTATAGAACTGTTTTCAAGGATGCATCATTGAGAAAGGCGCAAGATTGCATGAACACAGAAGAGTTTTACAAGGAGTTACTTGCAAAGATCAACGATGGTGAGTTTTCTGGGATTCTAGCAGAACTAGAAGAGTTGAGATCTCATCTCTTCACAACTAACAACATGAAAATTTATGTTGTTGGTGGTTGTTCTGAGATAGAGCGTCCCGTCTCTAGTTGGGAGAACTTCTATCAAGCCTTAAAAGCCTCGAAAGAGGAGTTTGTGTTTGAGAAGATTCCCAGAGCTTTTGAGTTTGCAACCCAAATTGGAAAAGACTGTTCGAACAAAGCTTACCTTGTTGCCTCGCCAGCAGGAGAGACAACGCACTTGATCTCCTTGACTCCTATCCCTACCGATTATTTGGACGAGGATATCTTCAAGATTGCATTAGCAAGTGAATATCTTGGAGGAGTCGAGGGCCCATTCTGGAGAGGTATCCGTGGAACAGGTTTGGCTTATGGTGCCAATATCCGTAGATTGATTGAATCAGGATACTTGTCATTCACAATCTATAGAGGAGCAGATGGTGAACAAGCATGGAAAACTGGTAGAGATATCATCACTAAAATCGTTAGCGGTACTGTTAAAGTTGATCAAGTCAGTTTGGAAAACTCGATTGCAGCTATTGTCAATGAGCTCGCTAACAGCGAATCAAACACATATGACGCTGCAATCAATTCCATCACAGACCAACTTTTTAAGAAGCGTGGAAGCGGTTATGTTGCGAAATTCTTATCCAAGTTGAACACCTATACAAGTGAGGATATGGTGTTTATCATGAGAAAGTATTTCTTACCACTTTTTTCGGCCAATAAGTCATTAGTGTTTGCATGCGTTCCAAACTCAAAGAGCGACGACTTTCAAAAGTTCCTCGAAAAGCAAGGTTATGAAGTGTCTATGGAAAAGTTGAGTGCTGATGCTGCTGCTCATGGACATGGTGAAGGTAGTGACAGCTGTGACAGCTGTGAATCTGGTGAGGAGGATAGCGAAGAAGAAACTGGTTCCGAAAGCGAAGAAGAGACCGATTCTGAAGAATCTGGCGAGGAATCGGGCGAAGAGTCTGATTAATCAATCCTAGAATGTTGTTTGATTGCATGTTAGAAAGATGATTTCTCTAATGTCAGGTAGAACTATTCATCTCCCTATAATGGTATAGATTAATAGAGATAAACTGGCTATATTTACTATTTCATTCGTGTTAATAATTTTATTCCTGATACATGTTTTTGTAAATTTCAAAATCAATGTTCTATTCTAATATAGAATGTGTTCAATTCTACTTGTATTTCATATACTCATCTATATTGACCTCTACACGGCATTTGCTCACACTACCTTGGTAAACCCAATACTAAAAATGAACAAAATATTCCAAATAGAAGTGGCAGGATACCTTCCGAGACATTCAGACAAATGTATATTTCCTTCTTCTGTACTTGAGTTGGTCCTCAAAAGCCACCCTGAACTACCGCACCCTCTTGTTCTTGAATTGGTTGCAAGTGAGAGAGCTTACGTTGGGGTTTTAGAGTTTACAGCACCTGAAGATACTATAATGGTTCCTGAAGATATATTTAAGACGCTCGATGGTGAAAATGTGACGATTGGGGTAGCAGAATTACCAAAGGGTACGTTTCTTAAGGTAAAACCAGCGCAATTCTACTCTCATGTAACAAACTGGAAGTACTATCTAGAGTCTTTTCTTAGCACAAAGTATACGGTTTTGAGTAAGAATCAAAAATTTTACTTCGACGACAAAATCGCGGGGGAAAATGTCGAACTCCTTGTCGAAGATTGTAACGCTGAATCAGTTGTTGTAGTGGAAACGAATGTGGCCCTCGATATGGTGCCCTTGAACGACATAATGGCAGCACAACAACTACAACATGGTATAAATCTTGCAACTTTGGAAAATATTCCCATATTTATGGGAGAACTTGAATTGAAGGTGGAACCTTTTAACCAGGTATCACTACAGCACATTTATAAGATTGATCTCCGGAAAGCAAAGGAAAGCTTTTCAATCATACTTGAAACAAACGGAGAAATGGCAAACGTCGACCTAATATGCGCACTTGATAAGTTCTTGACTCTTGAGAACTTTCGATGGTGTACCATGTCTCTAGATTCCGATAACAGCAGCTCTAAAGCCGTCTCCATTAATATCGAAGGTGATCTCATCCGAAACCAACTTGCACACTCTGAAACAGAATGTTGGCTTTATTTGGTACCATTTGCGTGGGAAAATTCTTCGTCTGTATTTCTTTCATTGAAGCTAGATAGTGCTACAAAGGATGAGAAGGCGGAGACAATAAAAGGAATACCAGATGCAGAGGGAATAGAAGCCCAAGCAACAGAAATAAAACAAAAGTGTTCAAACTGTGGTGTTCTTGTGAGCCTGAAAAATTTGCGCCTTCATGAAGCAGTGTGTCACCGCAAAAATCGAAAATGTTCTTGTGGAGAGGTTTTCATTCAAGAAATTCCTCCTCTGCATTGGCATTGTGACAATTGTGTCTCTATTGGAAATTCCCGTCTTCTGCAATTCAAACATAACAGGCTTTTTCACAGTGGTCCTTATAAGTGTCAATCTTGTGATAATGGCACCGCTTATGAATCGTTTATTGATTTGATCTATAACCACAAGGGTTCGGATTGTCCATCCAAGTTACATGAATGTCAATTTTGCCATCTTGTGCTTCCACAAGAAGAATCCAACTATGAAGATCGGTTCAATAATTTGAGTCATCACGAAAGTCAATGCGGAAATAAAACCGTTGAGTGTTTCAAATGCCACAAGTCTATCCGAAACAAAGATTTTAAAACACATATGCAGCTTCATTATTTAAGTGAAGAGGCAAAAATCAGCGAGGAAGTCTCTCTTTGCTCAAATGTTAATTGCATTAATGTCGTTGATGACCTTGTACATGCTAATGAAATGGGTTTATGTGAAAAATGCTACGGCCCATTGTACAGTCCTTCGGAAGACCCTACAAATATTAAACTTCAAGAACGTTTGGAACGGAAATATGTAATTCAGCTTTCCCGAGGATGCGGTCACAGTTGGTGTGATAATAAAGAGTGCGCAACCGGAAACGTCAAACTCGTCATGAAACTGTGTATTGCAAGAGTGAAAGATATATTGTTGGCTCAGGTGAATACTCCGAAGTTACCGATTAATGGATCTCGCGATACGCCTGGAATTAATCAATTCTGGTTCTGTATCGATGAAAGTATCTATCTCAAGAAGGTATATTTGCTGGAGTTGAAGGCCGAGAAGCGATTCCAAGAGTCCATGATATATAAAGCCCTTTACCTCAAAGGTCTTGACGGCGCCCGTCAATACCTTATCGAGACAGCCTGATCTTGTTTGGAAGTACAAGTATAAGACCTAGGTCAGGATCAACCGGATGGCTATTAGAGATTAAATTTATTTTCTATTTGCTCTATATTAATTTCCAAGAAACTTCCTAGCCCTTCATGGAAAGGAGGTCTTATACTCATGGATGGAGTCTGAAGGAAGTGAAACCGTATGCTACCACAGCCATGGATTCACGCCCATTCAATTATCTAAGTTACCACATGCGGCTTATCTTCCATATTCAAAGTTCCCGGTATCCTCTGCATCTTATGACATTATCATGATACACCCTACCGCAGTATGACCACCATAGCTCATATCTTATCACCGGAGCAGATATCTTCCTCTCTCTCTCTCTCTCTCCATTGTATTTGTCATCAATTTGTTATAGACTCCATAATATTCTTTTTTTTTGAAATACGAAAATTATTTTAGTAACTTCACGGTTTCTTAATTTGGCACCTGATCCACTGGCAAGGATCGTTCTTCCCAACAATCTTCTGCCCTAAAGAAACTACACTCAAGACAGTAGACAATGAAACAAAATTCAAGCAAAAACCAATCAATAAACAAAGAAAACAAAATAACAAACAAACAAACAAATAAACCAAACAAACAAATTATTATTAAAAAAGCCTAGTGTCCATGTCGGTCCTGCCCCTGAGTAGTCCATTAGTCCAATTCAGGCGTAAATGGCAATCAATTGGCAGACCACTTATTGATAGAGGCACCACCCCTCACGTATCCCCATTACCCATTCGAGCCAAACCACCCATTCCCAACGAAACCACAACAACTTTTCAGGGAAATCATTCAGACAATTTTTTCAATTTCATTATTCATATTATATTTTCTATTCTTTCATCCTGTGTGGTGTGCAGCCGTTTCCGTGGTGGGTGTCAGTAGTGTGGCCAACATTTACTACCAGCCACAGATGTCCGCACACTGCATACAGATTGCCACTCTATATAAGGCCTCTTATCGTTCGCTATCTTTCTTTTCCCACAATTTGTTATCCGCTCCCAACAGATAACATTTTAAACCCTCACTCTCCAAACATCAAGTATTTTAAGCTTTATTTATCTGGTTAACATCTGGAAAACTCAAGTCAATTACGTCAAACCAAGTAACTCGCAATGTTGCTTTCTCACTCTGTAGCCATCTCCATTTTGGCTGCTCTTACCGCCAATGCCATGGTCATTCCCAATGTGGGGGAGGTGATCGATGTGTTCAAGACTGGCGAGAAGAACGCACTCTCTGAATTGAAACACTCCATTCAAGAGTCTGTTTCTAACGCCGGCTCGGCTCTTAACTCTGCAATCTCCACCATTTCCCACTATGAGCAAATGTTGGCTGGCTCCGACTTCATTGCTCCATTGATGGACAATCAGCGCGACACTATTGCCCACAAGTATATGGTTGTTTTCAAGGAAGACGTTCCTCAAGAAACTATCGACTTCCACCAACTCTTTGTCTCCAGCAAGCATGCCGAGGATGTGGCAAAGGCGGACCCAACAGACGCCTTCTTCGCATCTGTTGCTAAGAATGAGGGAAAGGACGGTATCTTTGACCAATTCAAGGTCGGCTCTCTTCAAGGTTACGCTGGTTTCTTCTTGGACTCCACTTTGGATTGGATCCGTCGTGATCCTTCCGTCGACTACATCGAGATTGACTCTGTTGTTCATGCCAATGAGGTTGTTAGTCAAAAGGGTGCTCCATGGGGTTTAGCTAGAATTTCCCATCGTCCTGCCCTCTCTTTGGGTACATTCAGCAATTACATTTACGACAATGAGGGCGGTGCTGGTGTTACTGCATATGTTGTTGATACCGGTGTCTTTGTTGGCCACAAGCAATTTGAAGGTAGAGCTAAGTGGGGTGCCACTATTCCTACTGACGATGCCGATGTAGACGGAAATGGTCACGGTACTCACTGTGCTGGTACAATTGCATCTAAGGATTACGGTGTTGCCAAAAAGGCCTCTGTTGTCGGTGTTAAGGTCTTGAGATCCAATGGTTCTGGTTCCATGCTTGACGTTGTCAAGGGTGTTGATTTTGTTCTTACTTCTCACAAGAATGCTATCAAGACCGCCGCTAAGGGTTTCAAGGGTTCAACTGCTAACTTGTCCTTGGGTGGCGGTAAGTCTCCTACCCTCGACAAAGCGGTCAATGCAGCTGTCCTTGCCGGTGTTCATTTCGCTGTTGCCGCTGGTAACGAGAACCAAGATGCTGGTAACACATCTCCTGCCTCTGCCGAGTTGGCTGTCACTGTTGGTGCCTCCACCATTTCCGATGCCAGAGCTTACTTCTCTAACTATGGTAAGGCTGTCGACATTTTCGCTCCAGGTCTTAACGTCCTCTCTACTTACATTGGCTCTGACTCAGCCACTGCTACTTTGAGTGGTACCTCCATGGCTTCCCCTCACATCTGTGGTTTGTTATCCTACTACGTGTCGTTGCAACCTGGTGCTGGCTCTGAATTCTTCTCTGCCGGAAAGGGTGTCACGCCCGCTCAATTGAAGAAGAATTTAGTTTCTTTTGCGTCTAAGGGTTTGTTGAGTGATATTCCACAGGATGGAACTCCTAACCTTTTGGCTTTCAACGGTGCGGGTAACTTGACTGAATTCTGGGCTGGCTCCAGTTCTGAGGAACAAGTTAATGCCAAACTCGATGACAATGTCTCTTCAATTATGAACAAATTGGAGCAAAAAACCGAAGACTTCCTTGACGAAGTGAAGCACATGGTTGAGGGCATTTACGGCAGGGAGTAAACCCCTTTTGGTCATTAATCTGGTATGTGGTATGTATCTCAGTACCTGGTTAGATTTCCCAAAGCCTCTCTCTTTTAGATTCTTCCCTGGACTCTTCATCTTAAAGTCAAGTGTCGTTTACCGGTTGGATTATTCCCCTTGATCAGTTGGGCACACGATCACAACTTGTGATTGTTTTGATATTCCTGGCGCACAACTAGGTCAAATCTACGAATTAAAGAAATCATGTAGTCATTTTTGTTCATATATTTTTTTTCACAGTATTTTCTTTTAATGTCTTTTTGCAGTTTTGTTGTCTTTCGTTTACTTGACTCATGTCTTGGTTTTTCGCCTTCATTTACCCCATACTAGCGTAATAGAGTGCACACAAGCCGATTGATCAAACTACATGCTGAGCACTCAGTAAAACTATTATTACATATCCGTATCTATTGGAACAAAAAAAGGAATCTACTAGTAGTTTTAACCTTCGCCCCAAATCCGTTCCTGACCAACGCTCATAACTACTTGTCTATATAAACACCCAATCAGCCCCAACAAATAATGTCGACTCCAGCAAAGAGAAGACTCATGAGAGACTTCAAAAGAATCCAACTGGACGCCCCCAGTGGTGTATCAGCATCTCCAGTTCCAGACAATGTCATGTACTGGAATGCTGTGATTATCGGACCAGCGGAGACACCATTTGAAGACGGGACTTTCAGGTTAGCGATGCAATTTGACGAACAGTACCCCAACAAACCGCCACTGGTGAAGTTCTTGAGCACCATGTTCCATCCCAATGTTTACGCCTCGGGTGAATTATGTCTAGATATTTTGCAAAACCGCTGGTCCCCAACGTATGATGTTTCCAGTATTTTGACATCCATTCAGTCGCTTTTGAATGACCCTAATATCTCGTCTCCAGCGAATGTGGAGGCAGCAAATTTGTACAAAGATCATCGTTCCCAATATGTTAAAAGGGTCAGAGAAACTGTTGAAACAAGTTGGAATGAAGATGACAGCGATGATGACGATGAACAAGAAGAGGATGAAGAGCATGAGGATTAGGGTAGGGTTGGTGGACCCATCAACATTAGGGATACCACCACCAGGACCCAAATTGGTTCTTAGCATCTTCATAATTCTCAATGATAGAAACCATACTTGGACATATAACTTTAGATTTTGGGTTGTTTTTTGCTCATTATTTGAGTTATTTGTGTAGCTTTTGTGAAGGCTAGGCTTTTGTCAAGGCTAGAATACTTGTGACTCGAATTCTTGTAGCTATAAGGACAGGATATGTTTGGCTAGGCCTTCCTTGAATGCTATTACTAATTCTAGCTATAGAGAAATTCATAATTTTTGGGACTTTTCCAATGTGAAACTGTCATATGTACAGAAGAGGTGATTCTTATTGCTTACTGCTTACTTGAGCCAGAGGTAATACCAGTGACGCCTGTTCTTTAAAGCCTGCTCCTCCTCAAGTGCCTTTTGAGCAAGTGCTTCTTCTTTTCTCTTCTTTTCGTAAGGATCATCCAAAATAGGTTCCGTTGGCCGGCCCTTCTCTCCAATCTTCTTGTCTCTAGCCAAAGCAAACATAGTAATGAAGATGGCAATGTAGATGAACGTCTTAGTGACGGGGTCCATCTTCTTAGTATCAAACTGTTCTTTGCGGACTTCTGTCTCGCTTAAAATCACAGGCTCCAACTTCTTGACCAAGTCTTTGGCGCGTGGTTGACCACTTTTCACAATCGATGGAACTGTGAATGGTAAGTCAAGTGGGGCTGTAGAATCGTTCCAGTTACTGAATTTCTCTCGGGGTCCCCAGTTACCATAGTATATATAATAAGCCAACATTTTATCGTTTGCAGTTAATTTGCTCCATTTATCTTCAAATTTCATTTGAAGTTCTTTAACAACTTGTCCCTGATGAATAACATTCAAATCGTTAAATAATTCAGGGTGTTCAAAAATCGGAGCAGTATCAATTGGCTGCATGGACTCTTCGTTACCGGAAGAAAAAAGAGAGCCCATGTCTTTAAGAGACTGAAGAGCGAGTCTTGCAGCTTCTACTTTGGCTTCCTGAGGTGTGAGCTTTCTGGCTTCCTTCTCAGGTGTCTCATTTTGGGACCAGAGTCTTGAAGATGATGATAATAATCTTTGAGATCTGAGTTTGCTTGTGAGATTCAAAGCACGGGCGCAATTTGAACGTAGCATGTTAGATGTTAGTGTGTAGTGAATATTCTTCGTGTGGTGTGTTTCTTGATGAGAGTGATGATGAAGAATTGTGAAGATGGATCATCGATGGGACCGGAAATTTCACACACGAACATTTCCCTGATATGCTTAGGGTTTTAATTCTTTTTTTTTTACAAATTATCTATTTTCAGAACAAATTAGTATTTAATTCGTTTACTGTTTCCCATAATTACAGTTGTTGGTCTGGTTGCATTGAAGCTCTGACCGTAGTGTAAGGTAACTGCCTCGGAAATAATATTAAAAGATATTGTAACTATTACATGATTCGATTCATGAATTTACCTACTGCTATCATTGGTGCACAAATTGCTTTAATGGCCATGCAAAGTGCATCTATAAGCAATGATAGCTCGTAGAGAATCCAAATAAAAATTCCCAACTCAATAACGATCACTAGTGTTTGTAGTCTGGGGAAATTTTCAGCAATGACATCAATTGGCGCAAACAAAATCCTCATAATCTTGATATTCTTGATGAGTTTGTTGACGCTTGACATCACCGTAGCAGAACCATTTGATACTGGACTTAGTGGCTGCAAAGATTGTTGAACAGACTTTGAGGATGTTATTGCCTTTAATTGTCCAGTTTCTGGGTTGAAAAGGAGCTCGTCTGCCATGTCTTCATCTCCAAATTCGACCTCAAATTCCAGAAAATTGTCTGTTTGTGAGGTAAGTACCGTTGATTTACTGCGTCTTTCCAAAAATTTTGGAGGGTTGCCAAGGTAGTTGGATGCGGGATCGTACCATTTGCTCAAGACATCTTTATACTTTTTAGCATTTAACAAACTCTTGGCTGAAAAAAGTTTCGATTGAGCTTCGTTTTTGGTGACTGTTAGCGAGTGGTCACTTTCTGAAAGTTCCTCTATCTTATTAGCAGGAGACTCCTCTTGAGTGGGATCTTCAAGCCTTTCATAGACAACCCAAGATAGTAACGAGTTCCATAATGGCAGAAAATTCTCATTTGGACCAACTACATCACTCATGGATGATATGACCGGCTTTGAAGAGTCCTCGATGATGTAATCCTTAGAATTTGGTTCTGGTGAAGATTCTTTTGGAAGGAGGGATTCCTCCAGTTTAGAGCTAAGTATTTCTTCGAAGGCAGTAGATTCATCATCACGGAATTCATCATAAATTTTAGATCTCTTGGAAAAAAACCACCTGGATCGAGAATTCTCTTTTTGAGTCAGTGCATTATCATGACTAAGGTCGATTTGGGAATCCTTGGTGTCTGAATCTGTATCTTTTGACATCTCATTAAAATTTGGACTAGAAGTTTTCTTCTTACCGAATAGTTTCTTTATTCTAGTTCTGCTCAGTTGTTCATCTTTCTGACTTGACTGTAGAGTTTTATCTTTCTCTCCCTCTTCTTTCTTAATTTGCTCGAAATAGTCGTAAGAAGCGTAATCGTCCATTCCGACCGATTTCTGTACTTTCTTAAGAGCTTTTGAGATAACACGACGATCGTTGATCTCTTTCAATTTAGCACTATCCTCAAAGACTATGTCTATTGGATTAAGACGTTCTTCTGAATCCTTGCTAAAGACATCTCTGAAGGTTTTGTGAGTATAACATGCTGGCTTTACTTCTTTAGCAGCATCGTATTTTCTTTTCTGATCGATGTAGTAACCGGAAAAATCTCCTCTACCGGGCATTGAGCTTTGTTTTTCTTCTGCAAGAGAATTTTTTGGTTGGATGTGAGAATCATCGTGAGTATTGCTATAACCTGATCTTTTGGTCGGACTTACGGGTCTCCTGCGAGGCCTGTAGTAATTATAATAGTCAACCAGTTGTCTCTGTTCACGTTGGACGGGTTTACGAGATAAGTAGTTGAGTTCAGCCGGGGTGGTTTCCAGCATTAACTCATCTGGATCTTCGATTGGGTCGATGCTATCTAGTTTTGATATTGTAGACTTTGGAGAAGGTCTATTTGAGAAAGATCTTGGAGATCCTTGTCTGCTTGTTCTTCCTGTTCTTCCTATTTTGTTAGAACTAGGAGACAACTTCAAGTCTTCTAGATATTCAGTGGTGAAGTAGGCGTTTCGGGCCACGTTCATATTCCTAAAGTTTCGTTTCTATGTTTTCTTGACTGTTGCCTTGATAGAAATTAAATATGTTGGCTCTTGACTTTTGGCTTTTTGGTTTATCCCAAACGTTGTGTGGCTGGCTTTATGTACATTTCTAGAATAGCACCTCTTGGCCCAATTAATGCAATATTTGCAATTTAATAAGTAAGTACTTAAATAAGTTCAATAATAAGTAGGGAAATGAAAAAAAAAAATAAAATAAGAAATCTAACAGCACAATAATAATAATAAAAAACTTTTTTTGAATAATCATCTCTATAGTTTATCAAGAACTAATTAAGGCATCCCAACCTGAGGTAAGGTATTTGTTGCAAATAATTCAATTAATTAAAACTATATTAGGTTGAGGTACTAGTGTAGTTTATTTAAGTGAATATACAGAACAAAACTGTGCAGTGTCTTGCAAATGAAGTTCAAGTAAAATAACGCTTCATTTGGAAATGGTTGTTATTGCCCAAAATGGACTTATTGCATATCTTCCCACTAAGTGAGGTTTAGAAGAGCAATGATTCAGTTCAAAGTCAGATATTTTAAGAAGATCTTAGATACAAGCCTATAAGCAGTTTTTATTGGTTTAATTCTTTTTGAAAAGAAGGATCAGGTAAGGGTATAAGAATCTCTTTTGGAACTAAACTAGGAGCAATGGTTACATACTACAAGTACAGTAGTACAGCAGATAGTAGCACAGCAGAATGTAGTAGTAGATAGTATTACAGATAGTAGAGTAGCATAAGGACAGAGTTCTACATTATGTCAATACTATTTTGTTCAAACCAGAAAACGAAAATAGAAACTCAGAACTAAAAGATAGTCAAATTCGTATCCTTTGCTTTCTTTAGTTCAATGGTATTCTCTGGTACTTCTTTAGTCAATCATATACAACATTCCAAGCACCACAACATTGAATACATATTAGCAAAATAATATTAATGGACAAGAATTAAACCAACAACAACAAAATTGAAACCCGAAATTATTCAACTCTTAACTTTCACTGGACTTCTTGTCTTGTATCGCCTGTCACCTTATCTAGCCCACCCACATTACTCACACTACTTATACCGCAACCCCAAATGAAAAGAGTTGGCATAAAAAGCATTCGCCACTGCCGGGGTTACGCAGCCAAACAGCCATCTTCTCGCATCACATCACACTCTTACATTGACGATGACTTTTTATCTCTTGTCAGCAAGAAGAATCTCACTGAGCACATTCAAGATCTAGGTGCTTTTCCATCCTTTTCTAATATCTTGACTCCACAACACTTTTATCAAAACGAGGTCCTTCTACAATATTCACAAAAACTGCCTCATCCAGTTTCCTTACGTCAATTGGCCGGTTATGGACGGAAGCTTACCAAACAGAAGATCTTGGCTTCGGCCAATTTTGTCAGACTAGAGCTTCCCATTAGACTTGCCATCAGGATACGAGATCTACAAACATTGCCATTTGGAGTTGTTAATAACTTCCATTTGGCTCAAATCTACGAAAGTTATTATCACCTGTTCAATGCATTTCGTAAGATTCCTACAATATCGACCTTGGCTGAAAACGACGAGTTTTGCACTGTAATGAGTGCTATATTGGACCAGCATGTTTTTAACTTGTCACATCTTATGATGGGTGCTTTGGAATCGACTATTTTTAACAATCTTCTGCAGAAAGATCTTGACAATTTCATGAGCTCGACACTTCGGTCCCGTATTAGTAGGCGAGTGATTGTAGAAGAGCACTTATCATTGACCGAAAACCATAAAAAATATCCTGCCCAGGAAAATCCTCCCGATTATATCGGTGAGATTTTCCAGAATTGTAATGCAAAGGAACACTTTGATATCGTTGGTCAAATGGTCGCTAATTCAATGTCCGAATTCTTTCCCTACCCAGAACTCATGCCCGATATTATTGTTGAAGGTGACAGAAATGCCACTTTTCAATTTATGGTGCCTCATCTCCATTATTTATTTGGAGAGATTCTTAGGAATTCGTTCGAAGCAACCATAAGGACTCATGGGCACAATAAGCATAAGCTTCCTCCAATCAAAATTACCATAATTGATTCGAAAAAAAGTGTCATGTTCAGAATATCTGATAAGGGCGGCGGGCTCGCTCATAGTAAGTTGGAGTCAATTTGGTCCTTTGGAAAGTCACCTGAACTTGCAAGACAATCATTGGCCAATTTCCACAGAATTCCCGGCCTTCAATTGTATTCAAATCTTCAAGTCACATCTGCTGGATCTTCTATAGTTGAAACCCAGCTGAATGGTCTCGGTCAGACTTCCGTGGGTGACATAAATAAGATATCGACTAGGACCAAGAAGTCCACTCTTGAGCTGTTGATTACGAGACCATATAAGTATAAATTAGGTTTGGGATTGCCCATGTGCAGAGTCTATGCAGATTATTGGAATGGTGATCTTTCAATGAATTCCTTGGAAGGTTATGGTAGTGACACCTGCTTGACGTTTAGTAAGCTTGGTTATCACTCTAATCTTGTTCAACTAGATAGAGCATAGATAACCAGGAGTGGAATATAACGAGCGAATATATTTTTTTGTTGCTTTCATTTATAATTCAATTTTGTCATGTTTTGTTATTTGAAAGTGACTTAGTCCTTTACCTGACCTCCACCCCAGTTCGTCCCGTACTCCACCCTCTTCCTAGCTCAACGAATAACCGTTCTTACACCTGATAAAGCGCCATTGATACGATTGAAAACATCATATTTGCATTTTTTTGACTTTTTCGATGGGTCAAGGTAATGTTCCAATCTCCTCGCTCTTAGACAGCACTGGAAAAGAACAAGACGGGAAAACTGTAGAATCAACAGAAAGAGCAGAATCAACAGACACCGCAGAAACAACAGGTACAGCCGACAAAAAAGATACAGCAACAAACCCCGCACCAAATTCAACTGCGGCAAGTCTCGTTGCACAGTTTCAAACCACAATAGAAGCTGGAGGTCCACTGTCACCAAGTTCCTCGTTGCCTCTACCGTTGGAGCTGAAGCCAAGGGCGATTGCACCAGCACGTACTGGAAGGCTGTCCACCAACCAACGAGCTGGACAATTACAGGACCAATTAAAGAGCTTCCAGACCAACTTCAGGGCTACAACTAGGAAGGCTCGTGGCCTGAACAAGATTGTATTTAAACCTGTTATGAACTCTCGGGCCTCTATAACGCTGATAATTAATACCGAAGAGAACAACGGTGATAGTTCAGCGACACCTCCACCAGAAAAGAAACGGAGAGCACCAAAATCAGACGGCCCAGCGAAACGAACAAAGTCGGAAACGACCAAAAAGCCCACCAAAGCTGAGCTTAAGGCTGCGGAACAGAAGACAGCTGAGCTGAAAAAATCCGTTTCCAAAAACAAAACCCCTGATTTGGCCCCAAGTATTCTAGAAAAGCCAGGTATTCACGCAACAATGACGGTCGAGAGGAAGAAATGGGGTATGGGGACACCTCTTGTACCTGAACCATCTATTTTGGAAACTGGTGAGGGAAATTTGAGGTTGGTGGGCCGTGATGATGATACTAAACATACAAGAGATACAGTTATGCCTGTTATCGTTCTTGACGTACCTCTCCTAGATCACAATAATCCTAAACCCGGTCAAGCCGAAGTGGTAGTACATGTGATGAAATTGGCCGAGGAAAAGTATGGCTGGAATGCAGTTCATCCAAGTTCTAAATCATCAATTGAATTATTGGACGAAATGCTTGAAGATGAAGAGGATGGGGATGACGACGATGACGAAGAGCCTACCATCGTGGACGAACATGGAATACCCTTGCAGAAGAAGAAGGAAGAGGCCTCAAAGGACCAGGATAAGGAAAAGGAGAAAGAGAAAGAGAAGGAAAAGAAGAAGAAAAAGGGGCCTAAAGTGAATCGTAAAGTGGGTAAGTATGATTGTGATGATCCATTTATTGACGATACCGAATTGCAATGGGAAGAAGAAATCACCACAACAAAAGAGGGTTTCTTTGTCTATTGGGGACCTTTAGTTGATGAAAGAGGAACCGGAGCTCCTAGAAAAATCGCTGCGAAGAACAAAAAATAGTATCTTTGTTCTTGAAAATGGTATAATGTACACTAAAGATAGCACATGTATTATAATCACCAAATATAAGGGTTTATTCACTACCTCCCAAGCGGTCAACGCTCACAGCCAAAATTCCTGCCATGTTATAATGATTAGCCTTTTTGGGGTCATATTCCGTCTTTTGCTTTACTGACTTAATCATGGAGGAAATCGAATCCTGAATCTCCAACAATCTCTTTGCATCTGCACACTTTTCACTCTTAAGAATTATCAACAAATTTAAATAAGTCTGCAAAGTGGGTGCTAGCTCCATATTAAGCGAAGAATAGTCATTTTCAAACACAGATTCTATGTACGATTCGACCAAATCGCAAATATCAGAGAATCTTGTTTCAGTAAGATTAATGTACTTCATCATCTTTGGAGTGTCTCGAGATGGTACTGGAGGAGGTTTCAAATCTCCTATTTTGTCGTCTGAACCTTCAAGCTTCAAGGAATTCATCCCTTCAGCTAGATTAGAGTCGATTCTGTCCTTCGTTAACAAAGTCTTCAAAACTTGAACAAGAGCAGCTTTGACGTTTTCATAAGGACATTCCTGCAAAGCATCGAGGAGCAATTTGTAAGCAATGGGCTCTGGTGCAGAAGAGATGATTCTAGTGATGAGGGTAAGAGTAACGAACCGAAAATAAGACTGCCTGAACGACGACACCAAGATAAACATCAAACACTGTAAATAGGTGGTGAGTACAACAGTTGGCACAGACGAGATCTCAATTTCCAATGTCTTATTTTCTTCTTTCAATTGTTCAATGGCATTCCACATCCAGAACACAGCCAAGTCTTGGAGTCCCCGTCTTAAGAAGGATTTGTGAACTAGCCCAGGGACCAAAATCCGAAGGCCAAACGAAATGGATAATTTGATGGACATTTTGATTGGCTCGGGGTTATTTTCTGTGCAATATTGGTATGTGAATATCGCAATTGATCCATGAATAGAAGAAGTTACCTGATTAGCATCCATATCCACGATCGACATTGCAAATTTCTTCAGATAATCCTTTACAAGTGTTTCAAAGAGAACAATACGGTAGGCATCCTCGGAAAGCGTATTATCTGGAAATTTGACAAGCTCTTCTGTCGACTCCAAAAGGTCGACAAAGGTTTCTCTTGTGTCCATGTCAAAGGATTGAGAAAGCTCAGATATTCTGTCGAGGATCGGTTGGCGCAAAGTATAATCACTTGTGTATTTTGTTTCTGATGACAGAAAATCTTGGAGTCTCTTAAAATAGCTAACAGAAAAGCCAAAAATTTCATGTCGTGACATAAGATTGATACTTTCGGTAAGGAAGGCAGTCAAAAGTTTCCTTTGCAAGTAGTTCTCGTCTTCGAGTATTCTGTCCAAAGTAGCTTGATCTTCGTCCACATTCTTTGGAAGGCTTGGCGGAGTATAATTTCTTGCAAAGTCATACACTCTCTTAGTCATAAACTGAAGGGTATCCATTGTCATTGGTGGGTTTAAGTGAATCATGCTAATGAGACTCGAAACAACCATACTCAAGAAGCGCGATGGATATAATGTCTGGATACGTCTCAAACAACTGACTATTAGTTCGAAAAGGCAGTATACTTTTACTTCAAAGATCTTTGTGGCGGTCTCCCATTTCCCATCACGAATTTCAAATTTGATCAATGTTAATAACTCAGTAGACTTTAAGAACAACTCCTTAGCATTCCCATGCAATGCGAGAATTTCAAAGAGCTTCATCACTTTGTAGACACATGGGACTTGTCTAATTGCTACTTCAAAGTCATTATCCGTTTCGATGTAAGGAAGGATTATAGAGGGCAAATCCCAGCCTATTTCGTACACCAACTTTTTATCACCAGCAAGTGTTTTGAGCAATTCCTCAAGAAGACTTTCTCTTTCTTCAACGGTGTAATTATCAGGTTCAGATAGTTGGATGTCGAGTAAAGTGGCATATGATAAGTAGTCGCCAGATTCAGCAGCATCAACAGCCCCGTTACGAATCAGTAACAAAACGGAATCAAAGGATTTCTCTTCGATGGTATCATCGCTTATTTGCAGCTGGTCATTCAGCTCAGTGTCCGACATTGTTGAGATAGAAAGAGAGGGTTACAGAAAATGTAGTGTAGGGTGCAAAATGTAGAAGATAGGTTGATGCTACCAGTGTGAGCAATATTTTTTGCTTCAGGAAATGACTTTTCTTTAATGTGATTTAAATTAATTAAAATTTGATAATATGCCAAAATTAAATTTATTAATATGCAACCGAATATCTCTTTCTCGTTGCAAAGGGCAATTATTCAAAACGAACATGTTTTAGTAACACATGGGTGTTGATGGTTTCTTTAACAGTCACTTTAACGGTCTTTAACGATTTATCTAACGAAAGAAGAAGTACGCTTTTAGGATAAGAGGATTTCTATTCCTCGAAGATAAAGGTCGTTATCTTGTGAATGTGTCCAGTTTGCAAAGCTTGTATTAATTAGAGCTTTGAAAACCTCGAAAAGCATTGGGTGGATTGGACATTATTAGATCATGAACAGGTGAAAATGTTTTTTACGAAATTTTTATTTTTTTTCTTGCGGAAATTTGAGCCCTATTTATACACCAGTTTTTAGGGGGTTTTAAATTCATAAGATCATCAAGTTGTCTTAGTACAGATGTCATTAGACGACATATAGACTACGTAGACTACATAGACGACATATACTACATAGACTACATAGACACCATACAGACATCATATAGACATCATATAGACATCATATAGACATCGTAAAAACATCAAACAGTGACCAAAAGATACCGTTCTTTTATATCTAGCCATGCCAAATCTTCTACATTCAGACGAAGATATTTCTGATAATTCCACTGGTCAAGGGACTGAAGTAATTGATACTGTTAAAGTTGTTCTCCCCACCCTAAGAGATCAGACAAAGACGGTACTGAATGATCAAAGTACAAGCGATGAAACGACAAAAGTGTCAATAAGATTCATTCCAATTGGGGCAACACAACCCGTCAAACCACAGTCTTTCCAAGTTTCCCGAACTCAGACAATTGCAACGATACTGAAGTTCTTAATACGACGCTTACGACTCAAGACTGTTCAAATCTACGTCCTGAGTTCGTTTCAGGCCATGCCAGATGAGACTCTAGGGTCTTTATTTGATACTTTCAAAACACAAAACGAATTAATATTGAGTTATTGTGAGCAAATTGCTTATGGTTAATGATGTTTGTAATGGTGCTTTTGTGTGATGGTAAGGCTGCTCATTTGTCCAGTGCAACTCTTTACAAGAGCTACCTTAATTATATGGTACAGCTACGTATCTGTATTGGTTGCTTCCTGAGATGATGAACATTAAAGAAGATTTCTAAAAGCAATATATATTGGTATACGTTAACAAAAATCTAAAATGGGAGGGACTTTTGGGACCATCGAAATGTAGTTGTGTCGAAGAAAGCAGTAATCGCAGTAGCTAGTCATTCTGTGACTAGCATTGGTAATAATACAAGTATGGACAGAATTTTGATGAAAAATTTAGTAGAAAACGAATTGGGCTTTTCCACTGCTGCAAGTGAAAGTACAGCCATCAGAACCGTTTCCTCCCTTGTAACTACCGTTTTCATAAGAACATGAACCAGTAGTAGAAGAACCATCAGCACCAACAATCTTGATGTTGTAGTTTGGAGCGTCCTTATTGTTTGGGTTAGGAATCAAAGACAAGTATGTGGTACCACTAGTTTGACCAGCACCAAGGACAACTGGGGCCCAGTTACCGACACCGGAACCGGCGGTACCCCAGATACAACCATCCTTGACACCAACACCAGCGTTGTTGACGTAGTATTGAGCGGAAGTCTTACCACCTTTCCAGGTGAAATAAGTCTCAGCTTGGACAACAGAGACTGGGGCAGAACCACCAGCTTGTAACAAAGTTGGAACATTCATGTTCTCGGAACCAGGGTAGTCAGTTCTACAGATGGCAACGTCCTTGCTAAGCTTGGAAACGAAAGAAGCAGTTTGTTTATCCCAAGCACACAAGTACTTTTGGTCAGGGTTGGAACGGTACAACTTACCAGCCTTACAGATCAAACCACCCACGGACATACCGCTGCTTGGTTGGTTTGAAGGCCATTGGGTCTTGGACATACCGGCTTGACAAGCGTAAGAACAGTAGAAACCATCAGTACAAGTGCTCGAGGTGTCACCGTTGAGGTTCATAATAGAAGTGTAACCTCCTTGCAAACCAGAAATCCAGCTAACAGGAATGACACCCTGACCAGTTGGCAAAGAGCTACAGTCATGAACACCGTCCTCGAAGGCAACAGTTGGGTCAACGAAAGCAGAGAGATCACCGGCGAAAGGATTCGTAGATCCAGTGTCTCTCTTGTGTTCATGATGACGATGTTGGGTTGGGGCTGCGGAGGCAGCTGCTAAAAGGAGAGTGAGAGCAAAGGCAGATTTCATAATGAGTTTATTTTTCAGTGGGTTGATATAACTAGCCAAAAGAGAGTGTGAGTTAAGGAAAGACAGTAGTTGGCAGTTGGATTGAAGAACGAAAGGTAGTAAAAGAGAGATGCCTTTTGTTATGAAATGTTCTTGCTTCAGTTACGTATAGAGAAAAGAAAATGTGGGAATGGCGTGGGCCGAAATGGGCATACCGAATTATTTAAAGGTTTCATCAGATCGGCTCCCGACAGGAATTCAGGCGAAAACTGCATGCGACAGATGAGGTCTAGGCCTTTGAGAGGTCATTAAGGCCGGAAAAGGCAATTTCTCAACATGCAGGTTGTCAAATCCTATATGATCGATTTACGTGCTATTCATTCACAGTTATGATATAGGTACTACACAGGAATACACAGTATCATGCATGGTCATGAACAGGTCCTGTAAAACTCCAACCTAAAATGTTCATTAGTTTACGTTATTGAATTTTAACTCAGGGCTAAGTCAGGGCTATGCTTTCGTGATACTATTTGCCGAATAGTATTACTTTCACTCCGTTATGTTGAAAGAGGATTGGTTGAAGATTGGAAACTGGGAGTCACAAACATGGTTCAAAGAAAGTTTAGTGGGTTTGCACAAGAGTAAAAAGCTGTTGAAAAAATAAGGCAAAAAAAACCGTTTTAACGACAAAATCTAGTATATACCGACGAAATATGCTCAAAACCTGACCATGGTCTGGAAATCCTGCGTTACAATTAGCACAAAACATCCCGCGGCAGTCTAGATCTTTGTTTAATATCAAGGCCTGGCGCTCGCCACTCTACCAAAGAGAGCTTCAAGGCATCTTCATCTCTGCACAAAGAGATATTAGGCATATACGTGGAACTCCATGTGACTCTTTTCCTAAAAGGGGAACTAAATGACCAATAAATGCCCTGAGTTTTTCGCCTTCGGGATGGTATTGCAGAAAGAACGTTCAGATGGCTTTTCGGTCTGGAAGGGCCATTTTACAATTCTACTATAAAAGTTGGTGCAGATCAGACCCACAGCCTCGTCAAAGAGGGAGTTGTACCCCTTTTTGTATAATTCCATATCGTAATTATTGCGTGTTTGAACTGACCACTCAATACGCATCAAACGCTCCTTAGGTACTATCGATGGTCAATACATCTTGAAGATCTGATATTTAAACAGAAAGTTCAACAATCTCTCCGCTTCAGGAGCTTCTTAACAGGGCAACATTTTTCATTGGAATAATATTAAATTATTTCAAATCCGCGAAAACACCTTGCAAAGTTTAGGTAAGTTGGCCGATGTGAATCAGGGAAATTCGGAGGCATTCCTATGGATTCCGGTATGCAACGCTTGGGCCCGTTATATGCACGACGCATACAGGAAAGCTGACACATAAAAAAGCAAAAAAAAAATGAAACAGCGATGCAAAAGTTAATGGAACCGAGGTTTCCACATGACACTTTTGATTTCGAAATCGTTAAAAGAAATATTGACAATTTGAGCTTTTGGGAAGAAACAAATTGTTTTGACATTGGTTCGTTACGTTGGGGTAGTGTTTACTTGTTGACCCATTGCAGTAAGTGGCACATTTTTTGGTTAATGCACAATGCCGCGAATTTAATAGTGTCCGCATTGGGCATAATTGGTTGCATAATGTAGATGGGTCTAGACCGCGATCATTGAATAAAAGACCGCATGTACATCACTTTACACAGTGCCCTCATCCTCACTACCCAAATTGAACCATGGGTGTTCAAGTGCCTCTTGAGCGGTTATACGGTTATCAGGCTTAATGACAAATAGCTTCCGCAACAAGTCGATGAAAAACCACCAAAAGGTAAAGTTTCCGAAATTAATCAAGTGCTGATTATTCTGGTAATTTTCACTGAGCGACAAATCAAAATTGATATTGAGTCCAATCCGCTCACTTATGAACATATCGACTCGGCTTAACTGTTCAACACTTTTGATGAATTTCTCCGGCGTAGAATCTGTAGGAAATTTCAACTGAAAACTGCCATCGTCTGAGTCTGCAACTTCGTCAAGGATCTCAATATCGTTTTCAAAATCATCATCAGTAATATCTTCGTAAGACTTACCGTAATTGCCTGTAAACAATTTTACGCCACACTCATTGTCCCGACTCTTTGAACGCATCACCATCTCTTTATCAATGCGCGAACCAACCACTTTTTCAATCATAGCTAAATGTTCAAGGTTGTCGTGTGTGCGAAATACTGGTTCGCCAATGACAAGCTCAACGAGAATACACCCAACAGACCACAAGTCACATGGAAAAGACCATCCGACACCTAAAACAATTTCAGGAGCTCTGTAATGCCTAGTACACACAATTGAGGAATGATATTCGTCGTCAAATATAGCTGAACCGAAATCAATTATCTGTATCAATGGATTATTCAAGATTCTTGAGTATTTGGGCGGCTTTTCTGGACGTCGCTTATCATTGCTCATGTTAAGGTTCATGTAACTGGTAATTATCGTGTTGCTCCTGAGATGTTTGCGTTGGTATGTGTCGTCATGTAGCAAAATGTTTTCAGGTTTGAGATCTGTGTGGATGAGATTGAGGTCATGGAAATATGTCACTGAACGTACAAGCTGTTTGGCGATAGCTTGGATATGAGAACCTGGGTAGGGAATAAATTTGTTGTTTTCAAGGAAGTCGTACAATGAAATCTTTAGAAGATCAGTGACGATACAGATATGCCCTCTATAATCCAAACACTCTCTTAAGTGGATGCAGTGATTACGATTTTCGTTATCGAACTTCTTTAGGGTCGTGAGAACCCGTAATTCAATTCTTGCCGCATCTCTGTACTTCGCGATATTTCTAATGATCTTGATGGCCACTGTCTCTCGGTTGATCTTGTCATAACAAGCCACCACTTTTCCAAAAGTCCCTTGTCCCAACAATTTTTGAATGATGAAACGATTTGCAAATAAGTCATTGATTTTAATAATGTAATGGCCATCTTCATCATCGCAGGGAGGTAAGTTTAGTTTGTGAGGCACCACGTGTGTTTTTATATTGCCAACTTTGGGGTGCTGAATAATGTAGTTGTTGGGCAATTTCTCGTAGAAGCAGCGAGCCTGGGGTAGTTGAGGTAAGGAATTTGTACGCTGCTTTTTTGAGTTCATAGCCATTTGAGGAGGAGCTGTCGAGTCAATCGCGTCAAAGTTGTTCACATTGAACATATTATAAGCCTCCCATACATCTTTATCGATAATATGAGCGGAGTCAGAGTTAATTCTTGTCTGTCTAAATGGAATTGCAGATTTGTTTCTTCTTTCTTCCAAAAAGACTACGTCATTATTGTTGCTATCGAAGACATCATCTAACTCTTGATAGATGTCTTCTTCTTCTTCTTCTACCAATGCATTTTCATTAGAAGAGCGATAAGCTTGCAAATTCAATCCTCTATGTCCACCTAAAGCGGGGTCAGAGGAGTTCAAGTTTATGTTGAGATTTAAGTTTGGGCTTTCGTTGAATTGAACAGGTTGGGAGGGGTCATAATTCTGTGTAATGTTAGCACTCTCATTTGCCACGGCCTTACGGCTTTTGTCGAAATTCTCGCTAAAGCCTCTAGGACGTTTGCGATTCGTGATAATAGACATTCTCGAGTAAGGGTAAGAAAAGATGAATTGAAATAGGATTGCTGCCACGAGGTATTCTTAAACTCGAGAACAAAATAGCTTTTAAGTGGGAACAATCGAAGAGAAGAGAGTACCAAGAACAAAAATGAAAGAGAAATGAATCAAAAAGAAGGGTATCAGGGCCAGTAGGAACGATTTCGAGCCAATGGTTTGGTGATCGGCTTTGGGGGGGTGTTGTGCACTAATAGTACACGCTAAGAAGCAATTGTTAGAGAGTTTTCGAAGTAATTGCTCTCAAAAAGCTATTGAAGCAAAAGTAAGAGTTCTTTTGTGATAGCAAAACGGCGTCTGCCACAAAATTAACCAGCAATCTTTGTCAAGAAGTGGCGTCGGTTAAAAGTTCACAAAGGAGCCCGAAATGAAAACTGAATAGAGCAATTCAGGGGCGAGTTCAACTGCCTGGAGAACAGAAAGTACTAAGATTGTGTTTGAAACGGAGAAGACGGGTCTAGATGTTGAATTAGAGGGGATTGTTGTGAGGTTTCATGACGTTGACAACGATAATTAAACCACCTCGTTGGTCGTGTCGCTACCATATCTATATACAGATATAGTCTATTGAGTATTAAATGTGGCTTCTAATTACAGTTGTTGATAAGTTGATATTGAGGTTGATTAGTTTCCGAATAATTCCAATGCATTCAATTGATAAAAAAAATCTTATCTAGTAATTAGTTTTGCTGATTACTTGTAAAGACGATACTCCAGTTAGGTTATGTGCAGCATTTATTTTGGGAATTGCTGCTTACTAGCTATTAACCTTGAGTTTAACGACAGAAAAAAGATTGAGTACAATAGAAAATTTAACCAATACGCAGTAATGTTTCTCAAATTTTTTGTTTGTCTCTTTTTTCGATCCAATTTTGTGTTGGAATTTAAGAGTTAGTTGTTACGTTTATTTCTTTCTGGCCCAGTTAGAGGTTAGGCAATCAAGATGAAAGATGACTCCAAGGATGCAAAACTGTCAAGTGAATCATGGTATGATTTTTGTTAATGTTTAAATTCTTTTTTGGATGGATTTCATGATTATGATGACCTTGACTTTGTTTTCTCGATACTTGGACAAGTGACACTTGAAGGAAGAAGAATGGTAGCAAAGAACGGTAATAAGGAACACTTGTAAGTAATAGTATTGAATAGTAGAAACAGATCACACCAAACTATCAGTTTCAGAAAAGAGAACTTGCATTGTTAAAAATCATCCCAGAGTTTAGTAATGTACTGAATCATGTTGAACAAAGTTGAAAGGCTAGAAGGACAAAGGCACCAATTTCTGTGCGAGTATAGCGATCCCACACGATCGCATCAATAGTTTCGTTTTATTGCTTACTTATTCCATCGACTAGGCCATTAGTCTGAAAGTCATTTAACAAAAATCAATTTCCTTTCACAGAATATTATAACTTGACAATATGACTTGGCTTTTGATTGACCAGAATCTTTTGTCACCAAATTCTTTTCATAATAGCATCTTCAATTTCAACTCTTCAAAATCCTGTGCTATACTTACAAATTTTGAGGAAAAGTGTCCTTGAAGGTAGTAATCGTGATACAATTATATAATTTCAACCTTTGTTTTATTTTCTAATATGAGAGCAAAATTCCTTTTAAATTTTGATGAACTTTTTGCCTTTTTACACTTGGTTCGTTTCTTTCAAAGACCCTAATATTGAACGTGTAAAAGGACTACGAAACTCAAATAAAGATGTACTGAAAAAAAAAAATAGTTTCTCATACGACAGTTGATCAAAAAGAATTCAAGTAACTAAAACTCTTAAGAAATTATTTATTGTCTAAGCAAAAGAGACAGACTCAAGGTTCCATAGTAGCCATCTGAAAAGCCTTGTAATTAGCAAGAAATAGTATCTTGTGCTATAAAGTGGGAAGCTTCTCGAAACAACTTTAACATATTCTAGATATTTACGTACCAAATCTTGATAAATTTGATTCGATCGGAGTATCAATTAAAGAAACAATGACTGTAGGTGGCCATTGAACTGCTATTTGATCTAACATGAATAATTGGATCGAAAAAGGACTCATCATTGCAGGAATTAATCAAACTAATCTACTTTGACTTGGAATTGGTTCTTATAGTTGTTTTGAGGAAAGCCAATTCTCCTAAACCTCATCAAATGGTCTTCGTATTCCAAAGTAATTCTATGATTGTTGCACTATACTTCTTGACTACGAAAACTTTTGACCATGTTGTTGGGATAATTTGTTGATTTCATAAATTTCGAATTTACATAAACGAGTTTTAATTAAAAACGAATCAGCCGTGTTAGATGAAGATAATAACACTGCTTCTCATGATGATAAGCGTTCGAGACCACCTGAATTTTTTTTAAAGTTGTTAGAAGCACTCCCAATCTCATCTCACAAACAAAGTTGTCTAACTTCCTAAATAGAGTAAATAGTGGTTTGTTGTGGGGTGGTGGAGAAATCTTTTACTTATTTTTATTTTCAAAACTAATTTGGCAATTAAATGTTCAGCGAAAATTTCTTGCCGTATTAGAAGAAAAACTCTCAAGTTTTCCAGTGTAAACATGAGTAATGTCCCTTTAGATAAATTGGTGAATCACCCTGTTCCATCTAAATTACTTGCATATAAGCTTTGTTTAGAACAAAAACACGATATTATAATACAGTTTAGGAAGATGGAAGGATGGTATATAGTATAACTTTGGGTTTAGTGGAAGTATATGCAGGGCAAGACGCCCCCTGGTGTCATTGATTTTTCCTATTCAGATGAATTTCGAATGTGACTGCAGACATGGGTATTCGATTCTACCTTGCAGAAGAATTACTTCACGGCCAAATTCTTGATGTATCTCTTCGAAAAAAACAATTACTTGGATATTTGTTCACTTGGTATATCAATTGAATTCTGAAATTTCTGTTTCTCCTTATTATTTTGTACTGTTTCTTAAAAAAAAATGTATTTTGAACCCTGAACTAAACAGAAGCTCGTAACCGTGCATTATGCAGAATGGAGACAGCCGCAAAATGAGATATCAAAATACATAAATACCACGCTAAGATTTCGCAATATCTCTGACAAGGTCTCTGTTTTTACTTATCATATTGTGAAATGTGGCTTTTACAAATTATTGTACTGTTTGCAGCTACCGCATATGCTGCCACAACTACTTTAACTGTCAACTCTTACAGTACAGGTGAGGCTTATTGGGGGCCATCACCAGATCTCGAAATCGAACAAGACATAGTTCTAGCCTATGACAGTCTGGATGGAAATGGGTATAATACTTGGATGAATGGTGTCGTCAACGACGGCTTCATTTTTGTTGGAGATACTAATACTTTGACTCCTAACAATAATATGTGGGTTTGTTTCCGTACTGGTCCAATGAATAACGAAGGATATATTGTTTTAGACAATACGAATCAAACAGCCCCACCATTTTTCGGTTTTTCATCTTCATCTTTCAACAATAGTGGAACCATAATTATGAACGGAATATCTGGTGGTTCGGACACTAATTTCGCTGTACGGGCTGATGACGGTGCTTCATGTGTCAACACTGGGATCATTGCCTTCTACCATCCCACATCAGGAGGACTGGATGAGGCCTTGTTTTGTAGGGGCTCTAATACATGTACCAATAATGGAACTGTGTGTTTGGGTCGGACTTCCATGACGTTAACTGCAACCATTGTTGGATTAGGATGTTACACTGTTGGACGCGACTCTTTCTTGTTCTACGAGAGGCCGAATCAAAATTCTCTATCTGCAAATCAAACGGTGTATCTAGAGACTTCTACTTCGCTCTTAGTACTTGGCAGTGCAATGAATAATCTCTTGACCGTCGCTGGTTTTGGAAATGGTAACAAAATTGGCTTTCAATCGACAATTATTCTGGTTAATTATACATCCCCAATCCTAACGGTGATGGCAGGTCTTTTGATGGCCCAATTTTATGTGGGACCTGGTTATGATCTGGGTGGATTCTCCTATAGTAACACTGGGTTCACTACTAGTGGCATACTGGTTTTGAGTCTGGTGATGTACCTGCTGCCACCACCAGATTTATTACAACCAAGCATTTGTTCTATATGCCCTCCAGTTCCTCAATTCGGGAGACCACCTTCAAGTAGTTCTATTTTAAGTTCTTCTTCAGACTCCTCAGATTCCAGTTCTTCTTCAGAATCTTCGGACTCAAGTTCTTCTTCAGACTCTTCTGACTCAAGTTCTTCTGACTCTTCTGACTCAAGTTCTTCTTCAGACTCTTCTGACTCAAGTTCTTCTGACTCTTCTGACTCAAGTTCTTCTTCAGACTCTTCTGACTCAAGTTCTTCTGACTCTTCTGACTCAAGTTCTTCTTCGGACTCTTCAGACTCGACTTCTTCTTCAGACTCGAGTTCTTCTTCAGAATCTAGTTCTTCTTCCGACTCAAGTTCTTCTTCGGACTCTTCAGACTCAAGTTCTTCTGACTCTTCTGACTCAAGTTCTTCTTCGGACTCTTCAGACTCGACTTCTTCTTCAGACTCGAGTTCTTCTTCAGAATCTAGTTCTTCTTCCGACTCAGGTTTTTCTTCTGACTCTTCTGACTCAAGTTCTTCTTCTGACTCGAGTTCTTCAGATTCTTCAGTTGTTAGTTCTTCATCGAATCCTTCAATCTCGGTCTCCTCATTTGTGTCTTCTAGTTCGGCTTCAAATTCTTCTGGCACTAGTTATTCAGAATCATCGAGCTCAGGTTCGTCATATGAAACTTCGAATCCCTCAAGTTCCTCCATCACCTCGGGCTCTTCTAAATATTCTAGTTCTTTGATTAGTTCTTCAAATTCTAGCGTTTTGAGTTCGTCTATTGATTCCTTCTTGTCAAAACCTTCTGAATCCTCCTCCTCCTCGATATCTTCCTCTGCGTCGAGCTCAAATTCGCGTACCTTATCCTCAACTTCGACTCAATTTAGTTCAATTTCTCTGGGATCTGTTGACTCTATATCCTCTTCATCTTTCTTTTCCCTAACTTCTTCTACTGGTTCAGTTAGTACTTCAGGAAGTAGCTCGCAGGGATCATTATCAATTTCGTCCAGCCGATCTGGAATAAGGGTGCTGTCTTCCTCTTTTACCAACTGGAATTCCAGTATATCGATATCTTTTTCTTCCGGCCAAACAATTTCCGGCAGCTCTTTGTCTTCTCCTTCGGGTAGCGGCACCTCTACAACTTTGTCAAGCCCTGGAACTTCAACTTCATCAGGTCCTACTCAAACATTTTCAGGAGAAGTTCCATCTGACTTCGGCAATATAAATGTCATAGAATCGATCTCTCTCGAAAATTTAGTTGCCCCATTACTGGAGTCAAGTCCTGGTGATGCTTTTGGTATTACTGTTAATTTGAATTATGCTGACAGAATATCGCAGAACAGCTATGCACGTTTCACTATCCCCCTTCCATTTGATGGCTTCAACTCATCTTTTAGTATATTAGATGGGAATCAACAAGTCATCGGCAACGTGATTGGTGATGTGGCAACGAATGTGATAACTATTATTTTCGACAATAATTGGGCTGCTAATAATATTGGAATATCAGGAAGCTTCACATTTTACTCGCATTTGCTTTACACGACTGGGTCCCGGGCAAAACGTGGATCCAATTCTGTTGACTTGAGTACACCAACAACGGTACTGATGGTTTTCCAAAGCAGTCCCAACACTGTGTTTTCTTACACTCTATCATACCCAGACACAACAACGGTTCACTTGGTCGCCTTACCGGAACCAAGATCTAATCTCAGTGCCTTATTTCCGAATGTGCCAATCTCTAGCTCGAGTTACTACTCCTCCAGCGCAACATCTTACATTATTTCCAGTACAACTTCCTCTGGTGTTACATCCTCGGGTGTTGTATCATCTGGTGCTGCATCATCTGGTGCTGCATCATCTGGTGTTGCGTCCTCTGGTGTTGCGTCCTCGGGTGTTGCGTCCTCTGGTGTTGCGTCCTCGGGTGTTGCGTCCTCGGGTGTTGCGTCCTCGAGTATCATCCCTTCTACTATAACTTCCCCTTTAATTCCGCAGTCTGTGACTTCGAGCGTAAGTTCTGGAATAATCACTGGAATAAGTACGACTTTGAGCTATTCATCCGGACCACATACTGGTTCATTCCCCTCAGGAATTACCACTTTAATTACCATAACATCTTGTGGTTCCTTGAAAGGTGCTTCAATTGTTCAAGCAGTTACAAACTATGTCACATACTGTCCTAGTTCAACTGTTATAACGGTTACTTCGTGTAACTTGAATGGATGTGTTCCATATATCACATCTGTCAAACCTGGTACAGTGACTATCTTAAACGTTGCTGCAAGTGTGAGCTCCTTCCCGACGACTGTTGTCACAGTAAGCTCGTGCTCGGAAAATGTTTGCTCTGCGGCTATTTCGACTGCTTTAGTCTCAGATGGAAAGAAGACTTCTGATCTATCACCCATTGTTTACACGACTCAAATTCCATTAACATCGGACCCCACTAGTGCGCTTAGTATCAGAACCTCTATTTTTTCGTCTTCTACAGCAAACGCACCAATGCTTTCAATGGTTTCCTCTACCGGTTCTAACGGTGGACTCAAGATCGAAATCAGTGTACTTTTACTCACCTTGTCCATCATTTTTTGTTTCTAGATAATCATTTTACCGAATAGGTTTTATCTTTGAAAATTGAAAGGACTGTTAATAATAACGAGGTGATTGGTCACCTATTTTTATACAAAATAAATACTTGATCATTAGGTAATGCCACTCGCTATTATTCATGTGTGTACATAGTTATAAGCTGGACCGGCTCTGAAGACGGCAAACCTTGGAATGAGTTTGCATTTGATTTTTGAATTTGAAAGGGATGGAGTAACACATAATTTGGCCGGAAACAAATTCTCTTCCAATCGTTGCCTATTTTTCGGGTCGAGTATCTAAAGAGCACTTCATACCGTTGTAGGTTTCCAAAATAGGCAATTTGCGCCGCGCCCCATGCTAAAGTCGTCTAACAAATTCATTTCAAATGTTGAAGAATTTATGTTTTTTTCTATTATTGGCGGAAAGATTAAAATCGACAGTATGAATTGATAGCTGCTTGTTAATTTTTGGTGGTAATGAATAATTGAACTTGGACGGAAAATGAAGCAAATCAATGAGCAAATTTCAGTTTTTTTAACTATTTTCTCTCATAGATACTTCTTATAACACCAAAGTTATTCTTTTTTGCATTTTCCTACATCTCTTTGTAATTTTCACACCCTAGCCTTGATTGATCTTGAAGGACTTTTGCACGGCTGTTACACCACTTGATGCAATTTAAGAACTAACAATTCTGATAATTACTACAATTGAATCGACAATTATCCCTAAAAAAACTAGCAAATTAACCAAATTTCCAACAAAACATGACGCACTGGAATCATGTTATAGTATTCGTCAATTTTGTCACGTAAGAATTGTGGTTCGTGGTTTGCTTGTGGCTAATGGATAACAACTAGTGGCTAGTGAAATTTATATGACGGTCATGAGACGGAGACAGAAACAAACGAATATGCGGGTGTACGGACGGCGAAAACAGCAATAAAGCAGAATAATGAATTTATGATGGAGTACATCCAATGAAAATTTTCGAAAGATAAATTTTTTAAAGAAAATTTGCCACAGTATGTAACGCTGCACTGTGGGTGATGATTTAAGCCTTATGCAGCGCACTGCGAGACCAAATTTTTATATGCCTTACAGCAATGACCCGAACTTTTTTTTATCCAGTGATGTAACAAGGATTGGGGATGAAGACAATAAAATAAAATCTGATAATTTAAAATTCTTAAGTATTTGTACGAGAAGTTTGGACCAAATTGCCTTGTCAAAGCATATTTTTTTAAGAAGTTCGGAATCATATCATAACCAATCCAACAATAGCAACAAGTAATCACCAGTCTTCCCCGTCCCAAACAATGACCCATGCTTACAAAACGTGTATTTGCTGCGGGTATTACCAAAACAGTCTGTCTAATGTTGCCCTTACGGAACGAAGAAGCGATTGATTTGAACATGAAATTAGAAGGTATCAAAGTGTCAGATTTAATGAGAATGTCAATCACCGAGGTTGTTGTGTCTGAACTTTACTTGCAAAAAGAATGAAACCCACGCTTGAAATTCAATTTCCTGGCTTGTAAGGCAGTGTTTTTTCCCGTCATTAGCCCGTTAGTGCCCAACCGAAGCACACAGTTATGTGGTGAGGGATCAGATGATTGCAAATAGAGTTGATAGAAAAGGAACCAAAAGAATTGAAGGTCGAGGTAATTGGACAAGCGAAAATTTTGGAACTTGTTGGTTTGGAAATAACTAATAACCGAACAAACTATAATATTCTACCACTAATACTGGAGCTGCCCATATTGTGTGCTGTCAGTTGATTGTGTTGTGTTGTCAGTGTACTTACGATAAATCAACTCATATCAGCCAAAGGCGAATAAGGGCGGTACCAGCAAGATTTCCATTTGTTTCTTTGTTATTCACAGGATTTCAATCATGATCTTCTTTCATTTGCCACTGCTGACCCCTATACTTGCTTTTTCGGAAGCCCGTATCTTTAGCCCAATGCGCCTCAACAGACCACTTTTAATTCCCCTGTTTAAACATCATAAAGGCCATGCACAGGAACACATCTGGCACACCCGCATTTTCACGCACACAAATTCCCCTATATGCCAGTTAATATATCTTGTATGTCGAATTGCCGCAAAGGATGGTATGAAGATGCCTGGCTCATGATCGGACTCTTTGCTTCATTGTGGCGGACTCTTTCTTCGCGAGATATTTTACTTTACCAATCATTTGCCTCAACCCACTACTTATTCTTTATCGAAATTTCAGTGAGGGACAAAGGTACCGAGATTTTCATTATTCCTTTGTTTGTACTCAGTTGCAACTTTCGTAATTCCTGTGGTTACGCCTCACACAACACTACCTCTGCGCAGATTTCTACACCTGACAACAAGCTTTCTCAGATTGGGTAAGAACTCCTTGCTGATCAATCTTAAAACACATTTGTAATGACATACCTGTTCTGAAAGATGCCTTCCTCTTCTAGCAGACTTAATATCAAGTATCTCGAAAACTCTGATGAGAAGGATTCCGGCTCTGACTCCCATTCTTCACCTCCTAGGGCTACCAACATCGGCGACACCGCAAAAAATTCGAGTCACCATTACCAGAAGGAAAAGGTGGATCGCAACGAACTGTCCAATGATGGCTCAAACGATACATCAGACTCTGACAACACTTCGCCAGAACAACGGGAACTGTTTACTTCCGTGAATGGTCCTCAATCGCTTCAAATGGAATTAAGCTCAGAAATGCCAAACGCCGAAACTTCTGCTTCCTCTTTTGTATCACATTTCGAAAACGGAGCTGCGGTACTTCCAGCCACAGAATCTCTCCCGGGTACCCTAGACGATGCTGACTCCCTAGTCGATGACAAACAAATTAGTAAGACGGGTCTTCAAAAGACCTTTTTCTGCAAAATATGCCACCAAGGATTCACCAGAAAGCATAATATGGTTAGTCACGAGCTAATACACACCTCCCAAAAGGTTCACAGATGCCAAATATGTAACACCACATTTAGGCGTGTTCACGATTTGAAACGTCACGAAAAGCTTCATACGGGGGAAAAACCTTTTCAATGTGATCGCTGCCACCGTCATTTCGCAAGAACAGATGCTCTAGCTCGTCATTTAAATTCTCCGAATGCTTGTACCGGTAATTTGATTAGGGGAATGTCCAACGATGATAACTCTCCTAAGGATGTAATAGATGGAAGTGTAAGCTCGAATCTTGTCCAGGACACAAACTCTAACACTGCTGTTCTTACTGTTTTCCCCTCTGAACGCCGTGACGATGCTGTTCCGGCTCTAAGTACACGAGTTCACGGTCAGGTTGTCCTGGCTGTATCTGAGTCCAACTCATCCACTCTGCTTAATGCATCAAATACCCAGAATAGCTCTAACTCTGAGTCTACAAAAGAATCTTCGAATCTGGCCACCCCAGGGACCAAGGCTGATAATATCAAAGGTCCATCTCGGTTGGAAATGCCACCAAACCAAAACTCCTCGGTTCCGTCTTCCTCGCTTAGTAGTGGCTCGATAGAATTATCACGTTATGAATTGAATAAGTGGAGCTCTAATCAATATTACAAAGAGAATGAGAAAAATATCAATGAAGATGGTTCGCAGGATTCCAATGAGGTCAGAAGCGATGTTTCCAGCGGAGTAGACAGCACAGAGTCTTCAGGTGGCCATATCCCTATACGAAACTCTCCTGTTATGTCATCTGGATGTAACGATTTTCCCAAAAGGACTACTACGACTACGACCACTACCACAATGGAGCAAGGGGGTAGACCTCTCAGTCAAAACTACATACAAAGGTTTTCCCAAGGTCGCAATGAACCAGCTTTGCGCCTGGGAAATTCTGACCGTCATTTTTACCACCATATTCATTACTACCATCATGTACACAATTATGATGGTCCTGCCGGAGGTCCTCAACAACAAAGAGGCCAATACATTGCTCACCCTGGTGGTAGCACTGTCCCCGGTACCGAGCTTAGCCACGAAAGACATGCAAATTTCCCCAATTCTGCCCACAGAGTTTTACATTCTGAAGGGCAGAATAATTTTCAAGGACCACCGTTACCTTTCTCAAAGCGATTAATTAGCAACGAACCAAATTATGAAGATTATAAGCTGGGTGAACTGCCAAATCGTAATGTGTACTTGGAAAGATCTGAGCACCCAGGTGGTGTTCCACAGTTCTTGTCGTCTTCAGCAGATAGAAGTAAAACCCGGAAACCAGCTGAAGCACCATTCACTTTGCGACGTCAAAATGAAATTCCACACCCAAATCCACATCAACTTATACAAAAGCGACCAACGCAAGGGAATGATGCACCAGTAAAGCAACCACCAGCTGGTTTTCCACTACAGGGACGGCAGCCGCATTTGGAATTTCAACCGCAGCAACAACAAGCCCGTTCGTATGAGCAACCTATTCAGCGTCAATCTAATGAAGGTTTGAGTTCATCCTCATCACAACAAAGAACTGTTCATCATGGACGTGACCAAGAAAGACCTAGTGGAAAACGGTCTTTTGTTTCGGCAGAGAAGTACGAAAATCTAATGAATTACGCAAGCAATCTACAGAATTCTCTCAGTACCTTAGAAGATCGCTTAATTGCTTTGGAAGGGAAAAATCGTGGTTCAAGGAGCAGTTCAAGCAATCAAAAAGGAGCAGAGAAGAGAAGCAAGAAGGCAAAGTTTGAAGCAAGACAATCGGAAGGGAATGCCATGGCATTCAATCAAGAATATTCCCGAGAATCTGGCCATGATGCGGAGGATAATATTGCTTCAAACCAATCTAATAATTAGAAGGGCAAGTTGGACTTCGGATAGTGGCACATTTCCAGGAAGTTTTTTCGATGATTCTTGGGTTTTTTTAGCAGCTATTCGAAAATATATTTGTATATCTTATTGTATTGCTTGATATTTCAGTTTTATTGATTGAATGCTATTGTGATTTCTTCTGTCGTATGGTAAACACTACAACAGCGCTACAACATTTGAGACCCACGATCTCTGCTAGCTGATTACACATGAAAGTGTAAGAACAACGTTAAAATAACATAAGGGGCTAAAATAACATAAGAAATGGCTAAAATAACGAAGGAATTTGGAAAAAATAACTTGTGAATTACTCAGAAAATATGTACTTGTAAAAAAGATCTTCCAGAGACTAGGTATAAGTGTATTTCAGTTATCTATAGTGCCTTCAATCCTTGTAGTGTTCACCCAACCCTGCCCTATCTATGCCTCAGGAAGAAGATGGACAGAGTGAACTCAACTGTGAACATAGGAGAGAACCACAAAATAAGAGATTCTTCCACAAATTTCTTCAAAAGTTTAACCAAGAAGATGTATCAAAAAAGTACACAAGGAAAAGCATCCAAAAACGATCTTCCGCAGATAATTCTAGTGTAACTAGCCTATCATAAAATGAGGTAGTTATGCACCTCTTTAGTGAACTTAGAAGTCGATAACATTCATAGCTAAAATCATGTAAGTATTTAAACGAAAGAAAAAAAAACAACTGTTAGTCTTTTTTGCTTCAAAGAAATAATTACCAACCCCAAAAAATAGGGCACCCTCTTTCCTTCTGAGTGACTTTACAAGGAAATCACTAGAAACAGCACGTGACCATCCTTATCACCATCAGGGAATATACACTTATCTGATTGTAGAAACCCCAACTTGTGGTACTAAGCCCTCCTCTCTTTGGACTCTTAGATAGCTCTATACGGATTCAAATCTTATCACTATCAATCAACAGCAATACAATAACAAATCCCCTCTAATTTTCTATTTCCGATTATTCCAACTATGAAGGTTTCATCTACCCAAGAGGACGATTGGTCCATAATATCCTCCTCGTCTGACGTTGATGATGAACTGACGAGCTCGGACGCGCAACAGAATGATTTAGAAGGAGTCAACGAATTCCCCGATCAACCAGTTTCCTCCTTTGATCAAGGAGCGGAGAACGGTTTTGGTGGCGTTTCAGCCTTGAACTGGGATAACTGTGGCAATGGCAACTCAACCCACACGATTAAACCAAAATCAATGGCAAATGAGGCAACCCCCAAGGATTCTGGAATTAAATTGGATGATCTGAGAATTGGCGGAAAGTCTTTTATTCTTTGCTCCAATGAGTCATTGACTAGAAAGAGCGGCGTAGTTTGTAAGTCCCTGTTTGTGTCACAGAAGGCTTGTCCATTGTTTCAAAAATATGGCTCTTCAGTAATGGTAGCTTTCTCAAAGTTTGACTCTACCGCCAGGTATGTTTCCGCTGCCGGTTTTGATTGGTCTTTCGGCTCGCTTTTGGTGTATCTCCGCGAGTGTCACCATTCGTATGAAGCAAGAAAAGATGGCCCCGAGTCTCCCACAAAGAAGTTTTCGAATGATTTACTCAAAGTTTCTATTGCAACACTCGATTATTTAACCGTTTTGAGAGAAGTTTGGCTATACTACTTGGCAATACTCTCAGTTGCTGCTTTATCCATACCAAAGCTTCAAAACAAGCCATCAAACAAGCCCACTTATTCTCCATATTTTCAATATCCAAAATTTGGCGAGGCTTGGAAACAGGTATATGATAATGCCTTTTATGAAAACGGTCCTCTGCACCGAAACTGGTTTGGCTTCATGACCAGAGGGCCAAAGAGACTGAAGTTCTCAAGGTATTTCAATAATTTGAATGAGTTGAAAAAGCAGTATTTTTCACCTTTCCTTGAGAAATCAAAGAAATATGCAAGTTCTTTGAAGCCTTTGTTAAGCACAGCAGCTGACAAGACAACACAGCTTTTGTCCAAAATTCCATTAGATGATTGGACTCACCAATGGAACAGAGTTAAGGTATCCAGTGTCGATTTCTCAAAGATTGCTATAGCAAAGATCAATGAGACATTTTCTTCTGGTTTTAGAGCTGCTTCAATTTCCGCGTACAAAAACGGCCTCAAAGCCCAGAAGTATGCTTCGTTTCTTTACAGCTGGACTTCAATCAAGGCTCGTGCTTCAGTTAAGGACGCTTGGCTGTTGTTTAGTTCTAAGCTCGGTGAATGGTCTGTAGCAAGCAAAATTCTGGGTGCTAATATTGCGGCCTCAATTCGCTCAAACTTTTCGGCAGTTATGCGTCAAGCCTTAGGTGAGTAAGACATCAATTTTATTCTCAAGCATTCCCAGTTGTGACTTTCTCTGGTGAGCAAAGATTCAAACTACGTGTTGGAGCTGGTTCTAGCACCAAGTTCAAAATTTCCACGCGGCAATGGAGAGCGTGAGTGGTGAGTCAAGGTGGTCACTACAGGAATGCAAAACACAATTACGAATTGGTTTCTTTATCTATATTTTCAGCTTTTTACGTTTTGGTTGCTTGCTTATGAGGCTTTTATTATTATATATGCCGAATTTTTGTCTTTTTGTAGCGGTTGTTCGAAGTACCACTGGTCAACTGTCACTGCATATGATCACATGATCAATGTCTCGTCCAACTTTCTCTTGAAGAATTAATTTCCTTTGAACACGAAGAAACTCCACTGAAATGGGTATGTAACCTGCTTAAAGTGAAACAAATTAATCAAACAATTCGAAACACATGCATGTGATATTAACACACCAGGTATCCCGAAATTCTTTCGTTTCATCTCGGAAAGATGGCCCTTGATCTCTCAAGTGGTCAGCGACAGCCATATTCCGGAGTACGACAATTTGTATCTCGACATGAACTCTATTTTGCACACGTGTACTCATTCCAATGATAACACGCTAACCAGAATGACCGAGGACCAAATGTATGCTTCTATATTCAATTACATAGATCACTTGTTCGACATCATTAAACCCAAAGAGGTGTTTTACATGGCAATTGATGGTGTGGCACCAAGAGCTAAGATGAATCAGCAAAGAGCCAGAAGATTCAGAACTGCTTATGAGGCAGAGGAGAACTTGAAAAAAGCCATCAGGGAGGGAGCGCAGATTCCCAAAGAAGACCCTTTTGACTCGAACGCAATTACCCCAGGTACAGAATTCATGGCCAAGTTGACCGAAAACTTGAAATACTTTGTGCACAAAAAAATGTCTGAGGATACTAGATGGAGCAATGTAAAGATTATTTTGTCTGGTCATGAAGTGCCGGGTGAAGGTGAACACAAAATTATGAACTTCATCAGAACAATGAAATCTCAAGAAAATTACAACCCAAACTTGAGGCATTGTGTCTACGGGTTAGACGCTGACTTGATTATGTTGGGATTAGTCACCCACGATACTCATTTTTCTTTACTAAGAGAGGAAGTGGTGTTCGGCCCATCTTCTCTGAGCAAGAGTGGAGATGTTCACGATCAAAAATTCTTCTTGTTGCATTTATCGTTATTACGTGAGTACATGGAATTGGAATTTGCCGATTTGGAAAACGAGATTTCCTTTGAGTACGACTTCGAGAGAATTTTAGATGATTTCATTTTAATCATGTATGTGATTGGAAATGATTTCTTGCCTCATTTACCAGATTTGCACATACGTAGTGGTGCTTTCCCATTATTGATTGGTGCCTTCAAACAGAGCATAAGACAAATGGATGGCTACTTGAACGAGGGTGGCAAAATCAACCTTAAGCGTTTGGGTATCTGGCTTGAATATTTGTCCGAGTTTGAATTGGAGAATTTCGAAAAAAAGAGCGTGGATATAGACTGGTTCAACAAGAGACTCGAGGATATCTCACTTACCGGAGAAAAAAAGAGACAACGTACTGGTAAGCTTTTGATGCTTAAGGACGAAAAAAAGTTGGTCGGACTGATAAAGTCATGGTTGCTAGAGCTCGGTATTAAGCCTGTCAAAGAGCTTGTAGATCTTGCTAACGAGGACAAATTGCCAAACCTTCCCTTGTCTTCTGAACTTGTTGAGCCTCACTTGGAGTTTTTGAAACAATTTGCCATGGAAGCTAATCTTCTCATTCTTCATTCCCGCTCGAACAATACATACGAGGCAATGATTGACGTTGATGGTCTTTCCCCATATGAAACAGAAGAAGAGCACCAAGAGAGGATGGCCGAATTGAGAAAAACTATCAAAAAGTATCAATCTTCTAATCTTTTCGCCACTGAAGAGCTTATGAAGGATACAAAGGATTTGTATGACGAGAAATTTGTTGACTTCAAGGACAAATACTATAAAGATAAACTCGGATTTTCTTATCATGACACCGAGGATATCACTGAGATGACAAGACACTATGTCGAAGGTTTGCAATGGGTGTTGTATTATTACTACAAAGGTTGCCCCTCTTGGAACTGGTATTACAAATACCATTACTCACCTAGAATATCCGATATTGCCATAGGTCTCAACTACATATTAGAGCTGGAAGACCATCAGATCAAATTTGATTTAGGTATTCCTTTCAAACCATTCGAGCAGTTGATGGCTGTGTTGCCAGCTAGATCTCGTAAATTGCTTCCAGCTGTTTACAGACCTCTTATGACTGAAGAACACTCACCAATAATTGATTTCTATCCTCATGAGGTTAACATCGATCTCAATGGCAAAACAGCATCGTGGGAAGCTGTTGTCTTGCTTAGCTTTGTGGACGAAAATAGGTTGTTGGATACAGTGAAGCCTGTTGAAGCCCGTTTGACACCTGAAGAGTCGAAACGTAACTCATACGGAACAGATATCATCTTTATCTTCAATCCTCAAATTGACAACATCTACCCTTCCCCGTTGCCTGGTGCTTTCCTGGATTTGGAGCACGATAGATGTTTTGAAGAAAAGCTCCCAATGAGTAAGGTCGATCCAGACTTCAAGTTCGTGTTACCAGAAGGAGCAAAATTGAAGACAGAGTTGTTGGCAGGTTTTCCTTCCTTGTATACCATTCCGTTTACTTCCAATCTTGCACTTCTGGAAGTGAAGGTCTTCAACTTCCCCTCTAGATCTGAAACTATGAATTTGACTTTGCAGAATATTTGGAACGATCTTTCAACGGATCAATTTGTGAAGAAGTTTATGGGCAAGATTGTATACACCAATTGGCCTTTCTTGCAAGAATCTCGTGTTACACGTGTTATGAACTCCACTCACAAATATGAGTCGGTACTTTCTGGAGCCACAAGAACGATTGCAATAACAGAGTTATCCAATGAAGACAAAATGACTTTTTCAATTGCTGTTAAGGACTTAAAGTACAATTCCGAAAAGACCAAGGGTGTCTTCTTGGGAAAGATTGAATGCCTTGTGTTTGTCCAACATGTCACTGGCTTATTTAGAAATAGCAAAGGAGCTTACATTAAGACTTTTGCGAAAGAACCTGAAGCATTCCCTATGCAAACAATCGTCGAGAGCGTGACTAATCAGGATGAGAGATTCGCTGTCAGGCCCCCTGCTCCAATTGACCAGGAGTTCCCTCTTGGACTGCCTGTGGTATTTTTGGGTGCTTTCGCGTATGGTTGCCCTGCAACTGTTGTTGGATACACTGAAGATGATAAGCTCAGTGTTCAAATTAGCCAAATCCAAAGTCAACTCGAACCTTCTATTGGAAAGAAGCGTTTAAGAATCGAGCAAAAAGAAATCAAGTATTTGCCTTCCTTTGAAGTTGCAAAAATTTTAAGAATAAGCGGTTTGTTCTTATCCAAAATAACTGGTTCTTTCATGTTGAAAGATAAAAACTCAAAGCTTAACGTCGGTTTGGATATCAAATTTGACGCTCGGAGATTGAAGGTCTTGGGTTATACCGCAAAGGCGCCAAAATATTGGGAATATTCTCCATTAGCAATTCAATTGCTCAAGGACTACCGTACGTCTTTCCCCAAAATTTTCGACAACTTGCAAAGCATGTGCATGCAAAAGAACGGCCTTCCTGATGCAACACAATTGGGACAGGATTCAGAACTCAAAGATTTGAGCAGATGGTTGAAGCAAAAGAAGGCAGACTTTCAAAAAGTTTCATTAGAGTCTGAATCCTTGACAAGATTTAGCATTTCTGCCATTGAGGACTTTTTGGAAGACTATGTTAGTGCTCCTTTACCATTGAGCACCAAAGACGTCAAGGGTGTACCTCAGAGAGCCGTTATAAACCCCAGTGTTTCCTTTCAGCTTTTGAATAACCAACGCTTTGAACTTGGTGACAGGATCATTTATGTTCAAGATTCCGGAAAAGTTCCTCAACTTTCTAAGGGTACAGTTGTTACCATTACCACCATTGGCATGAAGACATCTCTCGGGGTTGTTTTTGATTTGCCTTTAGTAGGTGGAAATAACATGGGAGGGAAGTTGAAAACTAATAGGGGCACAATCGTTGATTCATCTCTTGTTTTGAACATCACAGACAGACAATTGGTTTACCACTCCAATGCGTCTAAATCCAAGAAGGTCATGTCCGAGTCCGAAAGAACAGCAAAATTTGAAACTTCCAGACAGAAGGCACACGTTTTTGCTCATAAAGAAATCAAGCAGAAAAAATCCAATGATACTAACGAATTGTTAGCATTGTTGAAGAAAAAGCCGGAAGAAAATGGAAATGATAAATCAGGCAACGAAAGCGGTAGTACCGCTGTTCAAGCAACAGACGTCGCAGAGGCGAATGATTCTACCCAGGTCATCGCAGAAAGAGGTGTTGGTGCTAATTCTACTGCCATTAAACAAATTTATGGACAAATCTATTCTTCGGTCATGAGCCAAGGAAATATGCCACCACCACAGCAGTCATTTGCACCAGCACCTATTCCCGTTGTGCCAGGAATTCCTCTTCCACCACAGTTTATGCAACAGCAACAGGTTCCACCTCCTCCTTTCAATCCAGCCAACTTCCAACATCATGCAATGGAAAACCCCAATCGTGGTGGTCACAATGGTGAACGTGGTAGAGGTGGATACCGAGGAAGTGGGGGAAATAGAGGAGGCAATCGTGGCAGAGGAAGGGGAAGAGGAAGAGGTCGCCCAAGCGCTAAGGAAGGATCTGACTCTAAAGTACCAAGCGAAACGAACGGTTCAAAATAAGGTCAATGATCATTCCACTTGTATTTATCAATAAATGCGTTGTACAAGTTAGTTGTGGGCCTGATTGTGGAAACATTTCAGGATGTAGTTATCGAATAGGCGATAACCTTGGCTTAGTGTATTCATCTCATGCATTTTATATTTACAAAGTTTTAGTACCAACATATCAATGAAGGAACATGCAATGATACGAAGAAGGAAGATTTTTACTTTGATTCCGAAGTTTTGGACGACGCCTTTGCAGATCTAGCAACATTGTCGTCGGGCAAGTTCGTTAGACCCAAAGATTCCCAATCAGAGTCGTTCATTAGCTCGTTATCCATTCTGCATTTCAAGTATCTTTTTGCCATGACTCTACAGTTGGGAGCATTTTTGTTTTCAGTGTACTTCATGCATTTCAAGTAATCCATCATCTGTTGCTTACATTCACCTAAATGATCAAGCGGAAACAGGCCTCTTTCTGGAGGCGTTGGCGTCCAACCTCTAAAATTACCACCTTGAGTTAGTCAATTCTTATATTATCACCGTAATGTGAACATACCGGGAGATCCACTTGCCATTACTAGTGTAGTAGAAGTGGTGCTATAAACCGGTAAGTATATGAACTGAGAAATAGAATGTGGAGCAAAATTGATGTGATTAGTATTTTAGGAAAAGGCAAGAATCTTGTTTATGTAAAGAATTTTCGAACTTTTATGACATTGTCGAATTGATTCAAGAATCATTTTATTCTTTAATTGTTCCAATTTAAATGTCTCCAATCATATGTACAAAGGCCTTTCCAGATGTCATAAAGATGATCAAAATTACCATTTAGATACATAGAACTTTTTAAAAGGTGTGGGTAAAAAGAGCTTGTAAAAAATACAATTGGTATTTTTATGAGTCCTCGTATTTTTCTTACCAAAATAGAACGATTCTATGCGTCCTGTTGAAAGTGCTATTGAACAAGGATATAACCCTTGTGACAGAAAGGGAATAGGATTCAGACCAAAAAGGAATGCAAATATTTGGAGGGATTTACGAAAGCAATTGCGTCGGCCATAAAAATTTCTATCGATGGAGTTATCCGAGTGATTGAAACAGACGGGTAACAAGCCCAAAACACCGAAAATCACTCATCGCGACCGGGCAGCAGCAAACAATGCAAACTCGAGCCAAGAGCAGAATGTATCATAGTTCAAATTCTGGGATGATTTTCGACGTTTTCTTTTTCAAGAGCCTGTTCCTTTTTAAAATATTCAATTTTGTTATAAAAAATAAGTTAATAATTGGGAAATATGACACCTAATTTGCTTGGAACATTACCTAGATTCAACAGATCCACTTATCTCATTAAAGTAAATTCAAAATGCACTATATCCAAAACAAACCGAAACCAAAACAAACCCAAACAAACCCAAACCGAAAACAACAGAAACATCCGAATCGACAAACGTCAAAAAAACCATCAAAATAATCAAAATTCATCATTGAACTTGCTACAGAGAATGAAAAAAATCAATCAAAGATAGAAAGATCTCCACATTCATGTGACTCAAGTCGTGCCATAGACCCCCATGGTGAACAATTTTCCCGAACATACACACACTTCCTAACTGTTTCCCTAAGCGCATGAGAGCGGAGTAGGGGAAGCTCCTAAATGCCACCTTCAAAAAACCAAAGGAAACTACGGCCTGAAAAGGAAATACAGAAAAGTTTAAAACTAATAAGGTTCTACTTTAAAAAAAAAAATCAAAAAATATCAAATTTAATTCTATACCTCGGAGAATCTGTTATCACCAGTGAGGAAATATCACACTAGATGAACCGCGCTCGGCCTTAACGAGCTTCGGACCAACGGAATATCAAATCGGAAATTGTAACCGTTTCAACGCGGCAGCGGCATGCATAAGGCTTCGTTTCAGCCAGAAGAATTGACTGTATAAATATCAAACAACCCCCACGGTAAAGGATACCCTTATTATTTTATTTTTTTGAAAAATTCTGACCCGGCGTATTTCTCATCAATACCGCATACGCCTCTTTTAGTCCATTGGATTCTCTCAACAATCCTTGGTTAATCTCTGTCAATTCCAGCTGATTAACTAATATTGCGGAGTCACCGAGTGCACATTAGATATTGTATACAATAGGCGAGCCGAAAACCTCTCACTGAATATTTTCCAAACCAACCCCACGGAAAACAACACCAAAGAATTTGATTTCCTCCTGATCGGTAACAAATTTGTTGTATATTCAAGTTAAAATCTACTCCCCTCTCTATTAATTTATTGTTTTAAGCATACTTCTCCCCGAGAAGCCTATTTATGCCAATTTTTCACCATGGCTACTGATCTAAAAGCTAGCGAATTGTTCAATCAGTTCGCTATCGCAGGCGAAAGTTTCCCTGAAAAGTATCTTACTTTGAATAGCTTCACCTCCATCTTGTCGCCTTTCCCAAATGACTTGCCTAAAGACGCTTATGCTTTGCTTTATTTAATGGCCGACAAGGAGAAGAAGGGCTACGTCAACGAAAAGGACTTTGTCTCTTTCCTTGGCAACTTAAGTGAAACAGATGGTATTTTCAAGGTGGTTTTTAACTTTATTGGAGATGGCAAGAAGAAGATCTCCTACTCTTCTTGTGTTGAGGCACTTAACAAGTTGAACAAGTCTATCGACCCGTCCTACCATATGAAGAGCAGAAAGTTAAACTGGGCTTACTTGGAACGGTTTTTCGCCCCTCATGGTGAAATTGAATACCAGGATTTCATTTCTTTGATCAATAACTTGCCAATGACAAAATTAATTGGAGGTTTCGAGGTTCTCTCTGGAAGATCTGCTGTTATTAACAGTGATGACATGACTCATCTTCTCACCACTAATTTAGGTCATAAGTTGTCCACCAAATTGAAGAAGAATTTGCACACTTTGCCAGAGTTCTTCTCCAAGGATGAATTTACTTTGGCCAATGTCTTGATGATTTACAACTGTTTGAGTAAAGTGGACTTAATCAATGAAGTAATTGCAAACACCCCCCCAACTCAAAAAGACAAGTCGGATATCTTAATTAACAAAAAAGATTTACATGACCATTTGAATCATCATTTGCTCAAATCTTCGAATTTCCGTCCGGTTACCACCCCTGAATTGGACATGTTGTTCTTCTTGATCGACAGAAATGAAGAATCTATTCCAAGAAGAGAGTTGATTTCCTATTTGAATCCTAACTACCTCAACAATGTTCCAACTTTATACTCAATGTTTGAACACCCAGCTGCCCAACCTGTCAAAGATGACAACTTTTCCTTGTGGCCAATCTTTGACTCCTTGTATTCTTTCTTTTTGGGATCGATCGCCGGGTGTGTTGGTGCAACCGCAGTCTATCCAATCGATTTAGTGAAGACAAGAATGCAGGCACAAAAGCATAAAGCTCTTTATGACAACTCGATTGATTGTTTCAAGAAAATCATTAAAGCGGAGGGTTTGAAAGGCTTGTATTCAGGATTGGGTGCCCAATTAGTGGGTGTTGCTCCAGAGAAGGCCATCAAGTTAACTGTCAATGACTTGATTCGTCGTATTGGTACCAAAGATGATGGCTCCATTACCATGGGTTGGGAAATTCTTGCTGGTTCTACCGCTGGTGGTTGTCAAGTCATTTTCACAAATCCATTAGAAATCGTTAAAATTAGATTGCAAATGCAAGGTGGTGCAACTTCTAAGCATTTAAATCCAGGTGAAATTCCACACAAGAGATTGAATGCCGGCCAAATTATTAGACAATTGGGTCTCAAGGGATTGTACAAAGGAGCCAGCGCATGTTTGTTGAGAGATGTCCCATTTTCTGCCATCTACTTCCCAACTTACGCCAATATTAAGTTGCATTTGTTCAACTTTGACCCACATGACCCGAACAAAAAACACTCCCTTAGTACGTGGCAGTTGTTAGTTTCTGGTGCCATGGCTGGTGCACCAGCAGCATTCTTCACCACTCCAGCTGATGTTATTAAAACAAGATTACAGGTTGAAACAAAGAAGGGTGATGTCAAGTATAGAGGCATTGCTCATGCTGCCAGTCATATCTTAAAAGAGGAGGGAGTTTCCGCATTCTTTAAGGGTTCGATTGCCAGAGTGTTTAGATCTTCTCCTCAATTCGGTTTTACTTTGGCATCGTATGAACTTTTACAGAGATTATTCCCATTGCACCCTCCAAACACCAGAGAGTCTAACTTCAAAGCTATCAGTGGTTACCCTGGTGTGTACAACTTGACCAATGACCAAGTTTACAACACTGATCCACGCCTCTTCTTTTTAAACCGGGACCAATTTCCGAAGGCAGATGTGACCTCGACCAGCACTTCTTTGTCGAAAGCATTAATTACCTTGCCCGTTGAGTACGTGTACCGGTCTGCTGACACTGTAAAATTGTTGATGGATATCGATTACAAGTTTGGTAACTTTAACTTCAGCGCCTACAACAACTACATTAAAAAGTAAAAGTATATAGACACCTCGACGTGCTACTAATGCCCTTAACGCCCTGATATATATAATATTCCATGTAGATCTGCAATGTTTTCAAATGGTATGATTCCCGGAAGAACTTTTACGGAAAACAAACGTTTTATGAGACATAGATAAGAATAGAACGTTGTTGGCGTCGATTAGACGGGGTTTCTCTGTCCGTTTAGAGGCAAGAGAAGAAAGCAAAGTTTCGTGATGCACAGAGTTTGTATTGGTGTTGAAGATTTTAAACGATTTCGGAGTTTCTTCAACAAATAGAAGACCACGAACCATTTGAATAAGTGGCTTCGCCTGATTGCTGTTGTAGATTGGAAGTTCAGGGGATGCGGCAATAAACCTTGATGAACCAATGTTGAAATCCAAATTGTGAATGCTTTTGGGTGTGACGAGCCGAAGACGTAGTATCAGATCTTTACTATTCTTTCTCCCCGATATCTCAATAGGTTGTAGAAAAAAAGCATAAATTGGATCTTTGATATTCCATTTGGTAAAGGCTTTAGTGAGGCTGTCGTAAGCAAATATAATATTGGCGACATTGAAGAAAGATTTGTTCTTGCAGACATAGATTGAACCGTACAGATAGATGTTCTGCAATTGACGACAGGGAATCTCAAAAGCAGTGATAATCTTAGACTTTTCTGCATCAAAAATAAAATACATACCCTTCTGACAAATCATATGTAGAAGATTACCTGAAAATCGCGCCACAAAGTGTTTTGGAGGATCACTTCGATCTGGAAAGGTATCCATTTCTGTAGCGATAGCCAGTTTAAGGCCAACAGTCAAATTACTGGCCCGATATCTTCCCCGATGGCAAGTCCATTTCAGTAGCGAATACGTATCGGAACTTTGACAAAAGACATAGCATCCATTGTGTTGAACGTCACAAATTATCTTATCATCTAAAGTGTCAGGCGAGATATGATGCAGCCCCAAAGACCAACGCTCTTCTTCAGTAAGCAGCAAAAGGTCAGAAGTATAATGCAACTCAAGCGTCAGATGGTTCCCTATGAATACTTGGTCGTCATCGAGTCCAGCCCAAATAGGATGATCAAGAATAGGTTCTAGCTGACTGTAATCAAACTCGGTCTTGATGCGAGATTGGTTTGAATGATGCAAGTGCGTTTGTCCGAGTTGGTTCCTAAGAAATGAAAGATATAATTCATCTGGGACATTTCTTATCTGCGCATTCCTACTTACCTCAGCTGTGTCAGATCGATGCTTTGGTCTTTTTGATGCAACTTCTGACAGATACTGTCTCTGCCTACTCTGGGCTCGAACGGTATTGTTGTGATAATTCGAGTTGTGCCTTTGGTCACCATTGACTATACGAAAATACTTTTTCTTCCGTTCATCGTAGTAGAATCCGGGTATGTCTGGATTAGCCATTTGCTACAAGACCTGAAGTCAATTCTTGAAGTGCTTTGAGCCTGGAGAAAGTAATTTGTAACGTTAGATTACAAAAAAAGATAACTTGTGCAACAGCTTTGATTTCTCTCAATTCTTTTTTATTACAAAAAATCGTAAATATTCTTTGCAAATCATTGGAGTCTCTTTCATTAAGTCTATAAATCGGGTTCATCTAAGAAAGTCATGGCCTTCAATCAAAGTCATATTCTGTATAAGTTTCGCGGCTATTCTTCTGAATGGTTTGCATCAATTTCACCTCATTCCGCTTTGAAACAATTTTCGCTTCAAATCCATTTGACCGATCAATACCATCCCAAAAGTGTCCAGCAGGTAGGTTAAATCGGTTTGCAGGTGCAAGTCTCTGGCTATAGATTGGTCGACCAGATAGAGATAACTTTTCGTCTCGGGAATCAGGATTAAATGCTAGTAGGGGGTCGTCAAACTGTTTCTTTTCGGTCATCGTGGCCTTGTACTGTGCATCATCTTTGGATATATCAAAAGTATGTGCAATGCTTAAGCTTTCGGCAAGGTTTCTCTTTCGAATAGAATCCACATCTCCTGTATTCAACAGTTCCTGTAACACTTTCTTTTCTTCTTCCGCTCTAGCCTTTAGTTTCGACACCTCTTCTCGTTTAGTATTTATATCAATAATTCGACCACTCCTGTCTCTATAAATAGTATCTCCTTGGAGAAAATTGACTTCTGTGTGGTCAGAGTTCTCTGATACCTTATTTGATTCATTTTTGCTCAGTTTAGATGTGTCGCATAGGCTCACTTGGTTTTGTTCCACGACTTCACCAGTATCAATACGTTTGAACCCCTTTCGGGTGTGACTATTCAGAGGCATTATCACGTGTACTGGTGCTTCATCATCAGAAGGATCGTTTTTATTCCCCTTGGTTTCTCCATCTACGTGGTTATAAACTGGTAAGGGTGATACACCTATCACGATTGGAGCCACCGAGGAAGTAGAAGATTCAGACAAATGTGAACTCTTTTTCTTTTTCTTTTTTCTTTTATTCTCTGTATCACCACCCAGTAGGTACTTGGATAAATAATCAAGTCTAGAAGACATTTTTCAGCGTTCTGTAAACAGTTACCATTGTACATTATCTGGGGTAGATGCATCAGATTAACCCCAAGGCATTAATGAAAAAGAAATGTAAATAACACTGATTATAGTACATTGAATCTATATAAGGTTTATCTTAAAGATAATTTTATCCTTTTATGCCAACATCAATAGCTCATTATGGATATTAGCTACCACCTCACAGAGCTCCATAAAAAGTTGGTACTGAGCTCTCACTACATCAATAATGCTGTGGAAATTGTTCAAGTTATCAGCATAAGCTGTCTCCAATCCAGAAATAGCACATGCACTGTCGTTGACGACAGCTTCATAGCTATCCATCATTTCCTTGAACTTCTTCACCTTCTTAGCAAAGAACTCATGAAGTTGAAAAGAGGACGAGAGTTTGGTTCCAGGTGTAGAAAGTTGTACAATGAGATGCATGATGTTGGATATGTCGTTGGTAAGCTCATCATTCACAATCTTGAGGGACTTGAGATGTTCGGCGTCATACCTGAGGGCTTGCTTTAAGGACGAGTGCTTTGATTGCAAGAACTTCACATCATTTGGAATAGATTTGATGAGGGCGTCATGTTTTTTCAAATCTCCATCAAGTGTCGTGGCTATGAGATGTTGTTGATTGATGTAAGAATCAAATTGTGTCAACTCAGCTTTCAATTCAGGCGGAAGATCACCAAACCTTGTCATGGCTGTAAGTTGGGGTGCCTGACTTTGCTGGTTCTGTTGAGCTCCAAAAAGTGAATTTTGGTTACCGGTATTACTATTAGCACCAAATAATCCACCTGTAGCAGTTTGTTGGCTGCCACCGAAAAGGCCTCCAGTAGTAGCAGTGTTGGTAGTGTTTCCTCCAAAAAGAGAGCCGGCAGCAGGAGCAGTAGCAGCACTTCCTCCAAACAAGCCACCTTTATTTTGCCCTAAAAGGCTACCAGGTGCAGTGGTAGAGGCGGCATTATTCAGCAGCAGACCAAATAATCCACCAGATGTAGGGGCGGTGCTACCACCAAACAAACCACCTGTTGCTGGCTTAGCGGCTGTGTTACTGGAGAAAAGTCCGCCAGATGGGGCAGCTGTCGAACTGTTACCAAACAAGCCTCCCGATGAAGCATTTGTTGTTGTGTTATTAGTTGTGTTTCCAAACAAACCACCAGATGGTTGTGCGTTAGTGGCAGAAGAGGTTCCAAGTGCTCCGCCAAATGTAGATGTGTTTGGAGCTGCACTTCCAAAAAGTCCACCAGTTTTTGGGGCAGCGGAAGAATTGGTTCCAAACAAGCCAGTGTTTGAGGTGGTGCTAGAGGTGTTTCCAAACAATCCAGTTCCAGTTGTTGCTGGCTTATTGGCACCAAATGTAGTCGATGGGGTATTGTTGTTAGCGAGAGGATTCTGACCGATTAAGCCATTGGTGTTGTTTGAGCCAAAAGCAGAGGCGCCAGAGTTGGTGTTGTTAGTGTTGGCGTTTCCAAAAAGTCCTCCACCAGTGGAGGAAGAGGCTGTAGAGGTATTTCCAAACAAACCACCAGGTTTCTGTGTTTGGTTTCCAAACATGCCGGTCGAAGTGTTAGATGCCCCTAGGTTTACGGATGTATTACCAAAAGCAGTATTTCCAGACTGGGTACCAGATCCGAAGCTGAAAGCAGGAGTTTGGGTAGAGGAGCCGAACATGTTTGTTGTTGGCGCTATGATGGATTGTAATGTGAGACGAAAATTCAGAGCGTCTGCAGGTTAATGGGATTTTCATATTTGAGGAGAAGGGATAATTAATATAATGGAATAATGAACTAATTATGAGAAATTTTAGTTATGAGAAAGAGAGAGAATTTTTTTATTTCCGATATGATAATCAAAAGAATCGAAGTACTTTGTGTTTTGTTCTAGAAGGGCAGAATCGTGAGATTGAGGACAAAATGAGAGGAAAAAACAAGTTATCTTGAAGAGACGATACAATTCAAAGGAGAGAAGAAAAAAAAATTAGAAAGGTAGGGATGAATATAATGGAAGAGAGAGAAAAAATTAAACTCAAAAGAAGTCTCATTACTTCTAGAAGCTACCTCTGGGTAGGCTCTCACTACTGTTTGACGAGGGTTACTATATAGGATATAGGTGTTTTAGATGACATGAACTATGATCCGGAGTATATCGGCATTATATGCAATAGTGTTTCGTCTGAACTCGAATTTTTTAAAGTTCATCTTAGTTCTCCTAATTCTTTGTGGGCTTAAAGATTGCTAGAGGTAGTGTGTGTTTCTCTAGTGGTACTCACTGAAGGTTCATGGGATACCTAGCACGAACTACTGATTAGTTAAATGACCGTGGTAAATTCATGTTCTGAAAGGATTCAAAACTGTTAAGTTGTTACGAAAAATGATTGAGAAAAGAAATATTTTCTTTTTTGTTCTGTACTGGTAGTGGTTTCGGTTTCTCCATTCATACCAGATACATAGTAGCCATAGTAGCCATAGTAGTATACAATTTGTTTGTGATATATTCCCGACTATATTTTTTTGTAAAGCATTTTTGATCACGTTTCTCGCTCAGTTTCGAATTGTTTATTCCCCTTCCTCATCTTTTTGTTCACCCTCTCTTCTTACTCTAATCCCTTCTCACTCCCACCTAACTTGGAAATCTTCGTAAGTAGTCATGGTCTAAAGAAATGTCATTACGGGGGCATTTACTACCTTAACACCGATTTTATATCAAACTTTGCCACAAGACGAAAATATTCAGAATGAAGTCTTACCTGTTTCTCTCTTATGTCTCACAATTCTCTACAAACATTAAAGCGAGTCTCATATATTGACATGGTGGTAACACACACTAACCACACAGAAAATCTAAGAAAATGGCGACCTGTATACAGGCAATGAATTTTCTTTCTGCAGTACTATTTCTAATTTTGCAGCCATTTCCACTTTCATATATGTCGCATCGTGTGTTATATACCAGATGTTCGTTGTCTTCCCATCACATCGACGCGTAAGTGATCTCCAACTGATGGAAACAAATCAAGAAATAAGAACTGCAGTAACATGCATTCAGAATGAGCTTGCCAAAATCCTTGCTCTGGCTGGCGGGCTGACTATGAAATGCCCCAAAGATGGTGAATTCGAGAGGAAACTAATTGATGAGTTCAATACCAAGCTACGAGCCTTCAGAGCTAAGAACAAAGAATTAAGTGCTGAAAATAAACAATTGAAAGAACAAGTGCAATCTCTTCAATTAGAGATAGAACAAATCAAAAAAGCTAATCATATCACGAAACCTGTTGACCAGGAAAGGAAGAGGAAAGCAAATTATTCGGTTCAACGGGATGAACCATACGTGCCATGTGAACCATCAATCCAAATAACAACTAAAACGAGGATGATTCCACCGCAAAAGAAACGAAATATACATAAAGACAAATCTCCGATATTATCTAGTCCAATTAAGATGTCAGATGCAGATACTTTCTCAATTCAGCACGGAATTTACAACGATCCTAACATTGCTCAGGATAGAGGCGGTAAATCGCATCTGGGAAAGAGCCTGCCACGAGAAATCACAAGTTCCCAATTCAACATGTTAGCGACACAATATTCGGAAGCGAGTAGTCTGCCAAAGAAGGTGTTTGATTTCGGTAGAACGCTGCGACAGCGCTCCCAAGAACTTGAGTCAGATGGTATCAACAGCGAACCCGAGCTTGCTGAGCAAGACTTTGTGGGAGATTCACAGGATGAATTTGAGCCGCTAGGTTTAAAAGTTGAATTGGATCTTGAAGTTCCCGAATACCCAAGCAATTACACAGCTCTTCAAAGAGCGGAGTTTCTCCGCAATTACTACAGGCTCAAGTTGCAAGATAAAACGACCAAGTTTGATCTTTCTAAAAATTTGATTACTGAAAAAGATTGGGCCCTTGATGATTTTGTGCCTAATCCCAAGTGGCGCACCAAAAGAGATCTTAATTCCAATCTCGGAGTAATGACAAAAGTTCAAGAACACAAGTACAATGATTTTTTCAAAGTGGCCGGTTACGGTGTAAAACCAACAGGACCAATGTGGACAGATATGATAGATAACAATAAATCATCGGATGTCGAAAGCGACTGGGTGAAGTCTCAAGTGATGGATAAATACCTGTCTCCCCCGGGATACATGGTTGGTGATTTCGTCAGCACGCAAGAAGCCAAAGAGAATAAGGCCATGATAAAGAAGAAAGAAAAAGAACGAATCATTCGCCGCTTAGAGAGTGCGCTAAAAGTGGGGGAGTTCATCTTTTATGAAAGTGTCTTTAATGTCATTGTAAATGAAGGTCGTGTTAAGGGATGAGAGATTCAAGACCGTTCAATTGAAATTCAAGAAAGCAATATTATGAACTGTCGACGAAGACGATATTAATTATTTCTTTTTCGGATCAGATTTCTTTTTCTTGGCCTGGTTGTGTTTTAATTCTTTGTTGCAGAACTTGAACTTTATTATGGGCCATCATTTACAATCTTATTGTCCTGAAACAGTAACGAGTGGAGGCCCAGAAGTGCTCAGCGGATACAAAGTCGCCGCTTGAAATACCACAGAAAGTCTAGATTGATACCAATAAAACAGTGCAATCAATAATTCAAGAAGGCCAATAATAACAACTTCATGAAATACAAAAAAATCCCACCATTGTATTTCTTGTCAAATCCAATGGCTTCTTCTTTGCATCAGGTTCGGCCAATGGTGGAATAGCCCTACACTAGCTTATAACCAAAAATAAACCCTAAACATTACTGAGCAAGGAGAGCCTGGCGTTAAGGCAACAAGGATGGTCAAACCGATGATTGGATTCTCTCTAGCTCCAGCCCCTACCAACTATTAATCGCCAATTATAAACTTAGACCAAAAATTCCAAACCACAACCCGCCAAAGTTTAACCGTCTCTAACTATTTCTTTCTCTTCTCTCTTAAACTCTGGCTCTGTATTCTATTGTAATTGCTTCTTGTCCCCTGTACCAGAATCCTGTCTCTTGTGCGGGCCAGGTGCAATGAGTGCCTGTGGAAATACTATCTGCCCTTCGCAGGTGATGTAGGTCTCTATACCTCTAGGTAGGACAGGACTGTATCACCTAGGCGAGGAATTTCAACAACACAACATTTTTCTCAAACTTCCTGTTTATGGAGAATTCCGTCTTTCTTGATTGACGTCTTATTTCCCCTTTTCTTCCTTTGAAATCACTCCCACAACTTCATCTGTACTCTCGATCCAAATCCTTCAACCCTAGGTTTTCGCCTCAAGCCTAGAAGCTTCCTAGATCCACTCGTTGATCAGCCTAACTACTCTGCCCAATTACCCAACAGCCTGCCCAGTTATATCGCATACCTGTGGTAATTTCAATTTTGACATCCTTTTTTTCATTGTCTATCTTCTTCTTTTTTCCCCCTCTCAATCTCCTTTTCTATACCCTCTTGTCTTTCTTCTCTACTTTCACAATGTCACTGGCTCACTGTGGAGCGGCAGACCCTAAACATAATGGCCGGACTCACTCCCACAATCTATCTGTCAACTCCATATCATCCATTTCTGAACCTACTACGCCTCCTGCAATGTCTTTGGGTGTCAAATCTTACTTGTGGGACTCGCATAAAGTGCCTTCAACTGTGGTTTTGCCTCAGTTCAACCTAAACGACAAAGTCAGACAATTGTCATCTGATCTCATTCAAAATGATACTGACTCGATTTCTTCAGGTAAAAACTCTCAATTCTCCCTGAAAATCGACAAGGATTATTTGGCTTCTATCGCAAAGGTTCCTTTATCTCTGTTGACTCATGATATTCCCCGTTTGGCTAAGGATCAATATGGGTGCCGATTCCTTCAAAAGCGTATTGACCAAAGCATTGTTACTAACGCTCAGGCTCGCATGGCAAACTTCAAAATCATTTTCTCTGAGATTCTGTCCCAGTTTTATGACTTGATCATCGATCCTTTTGGTAACTACTTGATTCAAAGGCTCATCGACTATTGCTCAGAAAAAGATTTGGACTTCATAGTGAAGTCTTTAAATTCAGATCTTTATTCGCTTTCTGTGAATCAACATGGTACTCGTGCCTTGCAGAAATTTATTGAAAAGATGAACAATGACTACCAATTATCTTGTCTCAAACAGGGCTTGGGCCCCCATATCATTCAATTGATCAAAGACTTAAACGGAAATCATGTCATTCAGAAAATCCTCAACAAGTATCTGCCAGAAAACTGTCAGTTTATTTACGATTCCATCATCGAAAATTTGTTGGTAGTGGCAACCCATAAACATGGTTGTTGTGTATTACAAAAGTGCTTAAACCATGTCAACGCCACTCAGCTTTCTGCTTTTGCGGATACTATTTTGGATTACGATACTTATGTTCGTTTGGTTAATGACCAGTTCGGAAATTATGTGTTGCAGTATCTCATATCAATTAACTCGATTGAGGTGGATTGCAGGCTTTTCCAAAACCTAGCACTGAGTGGTTTAGGTGAGTTATGCAACTCAAAGTTTTCTTCCAATGTTATCGAAAAGCTAATGAAAAGCTGCTATGTTAATGAACCTGTCCTGCGCTCATTCACAGAATTGAAATTCACAGTCATACGTCTGATATTTGCTACCGATATAAACAAGCTCATCAATGATCCTTACGGAAATTACGTCGCTCAGACTTTAATTGATGTCCTTGTGCACCCCAAAGTGAACCACTTGGTTGAAACACCGGCTGGTGGCGTGGACTTAATGCCTGGATTGAAAGTTTTACTTATTGATGATCAATGTGGTGCCATGGACACAAAGTCCCTTCAAGCCGATATCATTAGAAAATGGTTTGGAAATTGTAAAATTGCTTCCTCTTTCGGTAAGAGAATTCAACTGAAGATTGCGATGATTTTAAATGGAAATTCCAAGCCATCGCCACAGAAGAGATCAACACTGGTGGGCCTGTTTCCATTGAATGCTTCCGGTCAGTATCGTCAATTGAAGCACAACAGGGCTGACATGTTTGGAACTAGCGACTTCCTGAATCGCAATATCCCAATATTTGGTAACCGTATCTACAGTCAACCGCTTTTGGACTTGACGGTACACAGTAGTTATAATTTTCGTGCCACCGCAGCCCACTCACACCAACCTTCCGCTTCCTACATGGGTAGCAAACATGGCCAATATCATTCTCCGAATTCAACCCCATATTCTCAGATACATCCGCTGGCCGAACATTTAAATGTTGAATACGGGCTGTTCCAAATGAATCCTACCTCGGCATATCATTCTTTTGGTTCAGAATCGACAAGATACATGCATAATTCATCATATTATGGACCGGGGCAGACTTATTTAAATTCAAGTGCAAAAGCTCCAAATCCTACCGGACAAGGTTTAACTGCGTCAAATTTCAACAGTGAAAACATCTCTGCAGACCCATTTCACTCTACTTCAAATCAGTCTTCATACGATTCCTTTGTCAAAAATCAAGTCAATGCTGCTACTCAGGGAATATACAGAGGTCATGAAAGAGGCGGTTCCCTTAATAATATCAACTTCACCACTACGTGGTAACTGAACAAATACCCATCTGCATTAAATTTTCAAATATAGCCCACTTTCATCAAAAACTTACGTCCGTTTGGACTTGTTATATCTATGCCTAAAGTTAGCACAACCTTCCAAAATAAATGCTTTATCGTAATAATTCAGTATTAATTTACTATAAATTTCAAGATTGACGCTTCTTGGCTCTGTCCCAGGCAGACGCAGCTTTTCTCTTTCTACTTGTTCCATCCTTCAAGTCTCTGTTAGAATTAAACATAGACCAATCCTCACCAGCAAAGTTGTTAACTCTCTCGGCCATCTTCTGTTTGAAAGATTTCTTAGTCGCAGTATGAGGCAATCTGGTGAAGTTACTCTCTTCGTACCGTTGAATCTCCTTTTCCTTTTGTCTTTCTCTACTGGTCTTTACACCCCCACGTCCCTTGTCAATAATGGTGGAACCAATGGATGTTTCTGTTTGTGGCAAGTCTGAAGTTTCTTGCAAGTATTCTTCCATACTTTGCAACTTCCTGTTGTGTTGCTTAGGTCCAGCACGATCGTCAAAGTTAGCAGATGGTGGAGCAACAGCAGAAATCTTAGGAGGCTTATACTTCTCTTTGGACTCCTCTTCTGGAACGTCCTTAGTGGGTTTTCTCTTTTGCTTAGAAGGAGCCATCCTTGCCAAAGCAGCAGCATCAGGTCTAAAAGAGAGAGCATCATCTTCTTCTTCAGAGTCACTGGACTCGTCCTCTGAATCTTCGTTAGAGTGTGCTGGATTTCTACCAATTGTTGCCGATTGCTCTTTGACCTTCTCCTCGAGTTTAGCAGACTCTTCTTCCATCCGATAAAACGATCTGACCATTTTATCTAGCTGATAAAGAAGCTTCTTTTCCAAAGGCTTCACACCCTTTTCCATTGTAACTCTTTGCTCTATGCTTGCTTTCACAGCAGCTTCTTTTTGTTCCTCCACATTCTCTTGTTGTAATCTTGTTAAGTGAGAGAGAATGATCAATGCTAGATTGTTGACATAAGACAAGAGCGAATTACTTTTCAACGCAAGCAAAGACATTCCTTCTAGTTCAGCTTTATCCTTGCTAAGAATCTGTTTGATCATGGGCGGAAGAAGTAACTCGGACTCATCTATGTATCTTAACTTTGTGTCTTCGACTGCTTTCATAGTCTGGTCCAAAGACTGAATTATTCCTTGAAGGAGCAGATCAAGTGATTGCTCGGACGTCATTTGATGAGAAAAGTTGTGATTTTTAGGAGAATGAAAGATTCAAGCAGTGACTAGTGGCTTTTAGGAATAACTTCAGGTTCACTTCGTGTAGGTCATCGCAGTGCAATGAGATGAGCCCGCAGTAGGACACCAGTTGGGGAGAAAAAACAACCAATGGAAATTGTTAAGATTACAAAAAAAAAGTAATAGAATTTACACGACTGAAATTGATTTTTTTGCAATTTGTGACAAATTTCACGTTCTATCTGGTGTCCCAAGACTCATTTGCATACACCAATTCGACCAGGATGGTTTTGTTGGAGATTGAAATTACAATAAGACGAAGTTAAAAGGAAAATATAACAAATAGAAAATTTCACTGGATTTTCATCAAAAGACATAATGAACTTTCTTAAACTTTTAGCTTCGAAGAAATCAAACAGCATCGATGAAGTTTCTTGTGGTTCTACATTATGCCCCTCCAGATGTACAGGTTTACCCCATCTCATCCTCATCGCTCTATTTTTCCTAGGTCATCTAAAGCACATCAATCACATTCAAAAGAAAAAATGCCTCAAAACGAATACATTGAGCAGCACATTAAGCAACATGGTCGTAGACTCGATCATGAAGAAAGAAAGAGGAAGAGAGAGGCCAGAGAAGGTCACAGAGTTGCTAAGGATGCTCAAAACTTGAAGGGTTGGAGAGGTAAGCAGTTCGCAAAGAAGCGTTACAGCGAGAAGGTGGCAATGAAAAAGAAGATCAAGGCACATCAAGAGTCAAAGGTCAAGGGTCCTTCTACTCCAATGGAGAACAGTGGTGAGGCTCTCCCTACATATTTGTTGGACCGTCAAACCAGCAACACTGCCAAGGCTATTTCTACCAGTATCAAGCAAAAGAGAATGGAAAAGGCTGACAAATTTTCTGTTCCTTTGCCTAAGGTTAGAGGTATTTCCGAAGAGGAGATGTTCAAGGTCATCAAGACTGGTAAATCAAAGACTAAGTCTTGGAAGAGAATGATCACAAAGCACACTTTCGTGGGTGAGGGATTCACCCGTAGACCAGTTAAGATGGAAAGAATTATTCGTCCATCTGCTTTGAGACAAAAGAAGGCCAATGTTACCCACCCTGAATTAGGTGTTACCGTGTTCTTGCCAATCCTTGGAGTCAAGAAGAACCCACAATCTCCAATGTACACTCAATTGGGTGTTTTGACCAAGGGTACCATCATTGAGGTCAACGTTTCCGAATTGGGTTTGGTCACTGCCGGTGGTAAAGTTGTTTGGGGTAAGTACGCTCAAATCACTAATGAGCCAGACAGAGATGGCTGTGTGAATGCCGTGTTGTTGGTCTGATCTCATATTAAACATTCATTTCTTTAGTTCTGAGCATTGTTTGGGGTTCTTCTATCTGGGTGGCCCTTCCTTTTTTTGGTGGTTAAAATTCACCAATTTTGCATTTGCAAGTGATTAATACATTACTAATAAATTTCAAATACTCCGTAATTTGCTTTTACTATCGTGTATATTTAACAAATCTATTTGAACTCATTGTCGAATATATCCGAGCAGTGAACATTTTGCTTACCTATAGAACGAAATCCACAGTTGATAATTAACTTGGCGTTCTCCCGAATCACCTCCCACTGGCTATTTAAGAGTGTGGTTCCAACCAAAAAGCACAAACCACTTATGTTTTGCTTGTTGGGGAGAGAAGGAAGGCTCCTGCTGTACGCTTTTAGAGTGTCAGGAAGCAGGTGATTTCTCTGAGAGGATTTCAGATGAAGAACATAAATTTCATCAGAAGAAGCAGGTTTTGTGACTTGAACAAATTCGTATCGAATGCGAGCCAAATACTGATATGCATTTTCTTTGCTCAATTCTGCCATTTTAGCGTAATTCTTCAAATCCTCTTTGGGCCAAGCTTCAACAGACGCATAATTTTGAGATTCTGGCCCACAAGTGGCAAAGGTGTAACACCATAGAACCAATGTGGCAACACTAACAGCATACATACAGTCAAAGAAGTCATACTCTACTTGCCACGAATGAGCCCACTGTTGATATGTATGTTCAGCATTTTCATCCATAGGTGAAAGCATGATTTTCCACAAAAGCCAGTAGCAATGAATAACGCTTCGTACATTAGCCAGATCATTCACTGATTTCATCCAATGGCCTGAATTCCAAATTGAATGGAGTTTCCTTTGAACCAATTTTTGGTCTTTGGTTGTTGCATCCACACTCATATTTCTTGGCAGGCCACCAAAGATTGCAATATCGTAATGATTGATATCTGCCAAGGTGATGATTTGAAGTAAATGATACATAGGAAATTTGCACCGTACCAAATGTGTAGGAAATAAAGAGTCAGTATATGGAGTAATAGAATGTGAGAAGAGTTCAGATTCACAGCTATCCAAAGATTTCATTAAAACCTCTTTCCACTTTGAGTTCCGCTTATTATCAGCGGGTGAAACTAAGGATGTGAAGTTGTTTTGGAACTCTGTCTGTTGCATCAGATGCATTAGCGAAGCAAGACCTCCTATCAAGATATTTTTGACAAAGATGCTTGTCCTACCGAAAATGGCTCTCTCGCGCAGTGGTTTCAAAAGCCTTTTCATAGCGCTCAAAAAGTTCATTCCTGGTCGAATTCTGAAGTTGTCTTTCGTTGCTCTTCCTAAAATGTGACCGAACCGGTGCAACTTTTTCTGACGCTTTACAACCTTTTGAAATGAGCCAGTCACCTCATCGTTATTCCAAAGCTGTTCTTCATCGCACGGTAGATTGAGCAACTGTAGTTGAAAGAAGGGAATTTGGGGATTGTGTCGAAATTTGACGTAATCAATGACATCTAGGTAAAAGGTAAAGAACGTTATTCGTTTCATTGACTCAGAATGAACCCATTTTTGAAACAATACACGATCTGAGCTGATTTTGTCTTCCAGATCGCTTACTCCATCAGAATTATCCTCTTCTCCTCCACTAGTAGCGGTATCACTAGCCGAAGTAGCAGCTTGGTTTGCTACACCAGGATTTCCTCCAAGAAAAGGTGATCTTCGAAGCAATTGAACTGTAGTACCATGATGTATGTGGGCTCTTTCGTGCATCTCTCTCAGTAAGTAATTTTTTTCACACCACTCTAAGAGATTCAAGGTTTGTAGAATCCAAACTTTAACAGGAGACTTAAATTCCGGATGCTGAAATAGAGTGAAACGTAACGGTTTCATCACGACCATACAAAATTTGAATTCAGGGCACATCTTCTCCTGTTTTGAAAACAGTGAAGAGCTGGCAGAGTACATACTTCCAATGCAAATCATCGCCAACAACAAAAGGGGCTCTGCTGTTTCTGCACTGAAACTGGGACGATGGATTATAGAGAACTTAGGTTGAAAGGTCTCCCAATAACATTGCAAAAAGAATGAAAAATTATCATTCAAATCACAGCCATCAACAGTGGGAAAAATATTTCGTAATTCGTTCTCATTCAATGAAGGAATCAGCCTTAACATTCGGGAAAGAGTGAAAGGATTGATATAAATTTGCTTGTTTTTTGGGGTGTTAAAAACGGTTGCAAACGCTTTGGCATTAGTTTTAAACAAGTCCAGTGAGTAGTCATTTCCAGTCACCTCATTAATCGATTTTGGAGTGAATGAATCATTAGAATGAGAAGGAGAGCTTGAAGACACTGTAGACGACACGATACCAATAACCCCATTAGGTGAGTCGTTGGGAGAAGTATTTATAAGATCTTCTAACGGGTTATCATTATTGAAGAAGTAGTTCATATCCTGAAGTCCGTTATTGAAAAGCAGATCCTTTGGAGCTGGGTAATAGAATGGTGTCCAAGTTGCTTCGTTTGGATCACTACTTTGTGGATATGGAGTAATTTGAGTAGCAACAGGCCCATTTGGAGGTTGGATCTGGTTTGTTCCATACAGCATTGAACCATTCTGTGTTTCCGGCCGATAGAAATTCTGGACTTCATTACTGCCTCCCTTGGATAACGAATCGATGGGTTGAGGTAAGTATTGTGTTTCCTGGGTAGGTATAACGTTGTTGACATTGGGAGAAGTGGCATAATAAGACATGGAGGGGCTGAACCCAAACCCACTCTTAGGAGTCATTGACAAGTTGCCTTTTAAGTCTGTATTCTTACTTCCAGTATCTTCAAATAGCCAAGATATTATGTCCCCTTCGGAGTAAGGTATTGTTGTAGCATTGCGTTGAACATCTCGTCTCGAATTCTCAAAGTTAGTTGTCGGTGGTGGATAAGTAGGATTGATTAAACCATTAGGATTACCTGAACTATTAGGATTACCAGGAGGTAAAATATTACTGAGTTGGTCATTCACAGTACTTTGTTGATGATTTGTCAAGGCATTGCGATGGTATGAATCAGAAGTAAGGCCTGCCATTTGTTGTACTGAAGTCATATTTTGACCATCAATAAGAGCACTATTGGGTAAATAGCTTAAGCTTGACATGCTATTAGATTGCATATTCTTGTTATTATGAACAATATCAATACTTCTTGCAATTTCATGATTATGGGATGACCTGTCAAACAGTGTACCGAATTGTACGCTGCGTTTTTCTTTCAGAGCAGCAGAGATACCGGGACTAAATTCTGTTTGAAGAATATTTGCTGCCGGCCTTTCCGAGGTCGGTAGAAGAGTGGGAAATTCTGTGCTTGGGGACTGTGTTGGGGAATGTGTTAAGCTATCAGCACACTTCTTAGACAAAGTATCGGACTTTTCAGCTAAATGACGGCGATAATGACGTTCTCGTAGATCTCTACGAACAAAAGTTTTTCCGCATTCTTTATTTTTTCCCGTATGATCTGTTATAGTGTATTCGCATACGAAGACTTCTTTTGGTTTATGATTCAAGAAATGTCGGGAAAGATGGTCTGCTCTAGTAAAGACTTTTGTACAATCGGGACAGGGAAAAGTCCCCAAAACTCTCCTCTTCTTTTTTGGAGGATCAACCTCTTCTTTGGGTGTTTCACTCGTGTGAGGACTCATGGTATGATTAGATTCCTATAATTTCGAAATGTGGGGTTCAGATTAGGTTTGGTGATGCTAAGGATGCTGTTCTTTTTTGAAAGGAAAAATAAAAGAAAAGAAACACAAAAATCTCTGTAACGCTTTCAGAAAGATTTATGAAGGGATTTTTCTGCAAAATCTGTATCTCGCATTCTTGTATCTTGATTTGTTCCTTCTTTGACTTTTCGTTCTTGCTTTTTGAACTAAACGTTAAACGATTTTTGTGCTAAAGGGAAATCTTCTATGTTTTTGAAAAGTTTTAAATTCATTTTTCTTATATCGAATTTATACTTTGTGAGATTACTGCAATTAATTGAAGTTCGATCGTAGAGAACGATCACCTTCTGCACAAATTGGCTGGTTTGAATTCGAGTAAGATTAAAGGATATCATTTTCAAATTCTTTTATTCGCTTCACTATTCAAATATCATCTTATGGTTCACTAGCATTCTTCTTTTCCTCTTTACCTCTACCACTTACTTCTTCATTCATATTCCTCTTGTTCTTTTGTATCTCATTAAGTTAAGTATTTTATAACCCTGGCAATGATTGGGTAATGATTTTGCTTGGTTGGATTAATTTGCAACTGGTTGGATTTATTAGGTTTGTTTGTTTACGTAGAAGAGAATATGACACATGTGACTTGTGCTGAAGTTGAAGTATTTGTGGCACTTGATATTTTTGAATGAGCAACAACCCGTCTTGAAATTGACCCTTTTCTAAAATTAAAACATAGAATATATGTCTATTAGAATATCTAGGGGTTAAAAAAAAGGAAAGATACGACTCTTTCTTGATGTTCTAGGGCAGCTACGCTGCTATGCATTGAATATAAGGCTCGGGATGGTATTCTTATGACGCTTTGCGTCAAAGTTCTTAAAGCAAATTGCGACAGAATTGACCAATTGCTAAACACCCACGAATCTTAAGGTCTTGGTCTTTAGCTTTGACAGTCTTGAATCAGTGGTTCTATGAGTTCGTAGATGGTAATTTGCAGCACCTTCTAGTAGTCCCTCTAATTGTTTGAAATCTTTAGGAGTCAACCCCGTGATTTCCTGCGGCAGGTATTCATATTCTCTACGTAAAGCATGAAAACTGGACACCACGTTCATGGTCACGGCGGTCTCTTCGTACTTTAGTAATAGTTTATCCTCTTCTTCGGAGCTGGGTGTTTTGTCTTTACATCTTCTGGAGCAAAAACACAAAACGTCTTCCAAGTCATAAGAAAAGAATGCTCCAGGGCTAAGACTCCAGATGTCTATAAACAATTGGTGAAACTCGGGGTTTTCTGTTGGTTGTCCCCCTGCAGAATCACCAACGATGCTGTCAACAATAGCATCTTGATATCTGTCGAAAGCTAAGACTCTGTGCTGTTCAATGACATCTTCTAGTACAGGTTGAAGAAGTTCCCGAAGTATGCCTGATTTTTTGGCAGCTAGAATATCAAGACAGAGCTCATGGGAGTTGGCGGATTGAAACTCTTGGATAAATAAATTGGTGGCAAAATTGACTGCTTGAGAAATCATCAGATTAACATCATCTTCGGGTTTAATTTGGGCCTTTCTCTTTAGAATGCTCATGAAGATTTCAATAATTGACTTTAGGATCAGTTGATCATGCAAACCACCTTGGGTCTTGGTTAGAATGGATTTTGAAGATATTTTGGAACCATCTATGGAAATTCTTTTGCTTAGTTCTGACGAACCGTCCACTTCATTCTCCACAGTAAATGAGTAAGCCTGGGTATTCTTTCGCCTAAGAGAGTTGAATTTCCACAGCTCTTTTGTTGCCTCTATTACATCCTCAACGCCATCGTATCGTGATTGTTCTGTTTCATATAAGCTTGGGTTGGTACATTGATCAAAAGGAAAAACTGTACTAGAACTTCTAGCCTTTTCGCTCGAAGCAATGACGGTCAGACCCTTTTCTTGGGGTCCAACCAACCCTGATAAGGTATCATTTTGATTCTGGCGACTGTGCTGTTGCACATATGATAAAATATGGATATTTGAATTCATGTTGATTGGAGGGAGCTCCACTTTTAAGGAAAGCTCCTTTGGCAGTTCTTCAGAACGGAGTTTCTTGTCTTTCGCCGCCTATCTCTTCAGATGAGGTGCACGTGATGTGGCGGATTTATGGTCCAGATTTCTAATGTGAAAGTTGAACGCGAAACAAACAGCTTTTTGACCAAGACACTTTTTCGGCCTTTTTGTTGATCGAAAAGTTTTTGATGTTCAAAGAAATTCCCCACTACATATTAATGGCTGCCTTGACATCGGTGTACCGCCTGGTTCTGCTTCTCCACAATTCGGACGGCGGCTAATTCAGTCGGACTTGCATGAGGAGTACCTATTTATTCTTACCAGTTCAAGAAGTCCTGGGAATAATTTGTATCCTTTGAAAATTTATTTCCTAGATAAAAAAGGCATTAACGTTAAATTTTTTTCTGCTTATCAGTTTAACTTACAAGCTTGGACACATTTGTGAGTATCTTAATTGGAATTTCCTAAGTGGAGTTGTCTCCACTTAGGAAATGATGACCAGTGTGGCCAGTATAAAATACAAAGCATGGGCATCAAGAAAACCATAGAACAGAAAAGAGAAGTAAAAATGGCACAATTTTTGGTTTCTTTTCTCTTTGGACTTCTGCATCTGTCTCAAGCCTAATTGTACATAATGGCAGTTGTTGTAGACATTTCATAACTAAGATTGAATCAGAAACAACACAAACACAAACATAAACACAAAAGCAAATATGGAAACAAAAAAGAAGAAGAAAATAATAGCCAGATAGTATTTTAACGGATATACTGACAATTCTGACAATTCGTTATAAACATTTCAGTAAGAAGTGACTTCTTCTTCACCCTGAAGTAGTCTATGCTTAACGTATATCTCCGATACCTTTCTTGTTCCTTTTGTCAACAATCACCTGCCAATTAATTGAAAGATAAACTAAGTCCCTTAATTTGTTGGAGAACTTTAGGATCCTTAGAAATTATCCGGCTCATGCTCTAGATCGGTAACTCACATGTATTGTTGTTTCAAGCCCATAATGACATTCTTCTTTTCCGCGTCTAATTGATTAAATTGCTCCATCGGCATAGACAAAATGTCTGCAATGACGTTTGCTTCATTAGGTGGTAACTTTGATAGTTTGATGCGTGTAGCAGGAGGCAACTTCGGCCATAGTCCCAGAGGTGGAGCGGCATTTTGCGGTTGTGGAGGTGGGATAACATTGCTATTGCCCTGTGAATTGTTAGGAATCTGATTGTAATTCCTGTTGTAATTATTTTGCGGTCTGTAGTTTTGATGTGGTGGAGGGTGACCACCTTGAGGGCCAGCTTGCCCAAAATTTGGAGATTGGCCATGGTTCTGTTGCTGTCCAAAACCTTGCTGTTGTCCATAATTAGATTGTGGATAAAAGTTCCCACGATTGAAATCTTGCGGTGGGCCTTGTGGCGGTGGTGGCGCATTTGTTCCGAATTGATTATTACCGTTTTTTCTCTGGAAGTTAGTACCTGATGGTGTCGTTTCAGGTACAGCATGAGGTAACGCGCCTCCAGACTTCATGGTTTCTGTAATCACAGCTTCATCCACAAACCCCATGAGAAGAAGAGCTTGGGTTGCAGCTGTAGCCAACTGAGGGGACAATTGAAAGATTTCTGCCGCACGAGTAACTTCACCACTAGCAAGCATCACCTTCAAATGAGAAATTAATTGCATTAGCTCTGCAGGCGGGAGCGAAGCTAGCGTCTCGCTGATCTTATCTGGTGTCGAAAAAGGGAGTTTTTTGGGAATTGGTAGAATTTCCGTAGCTTTGAGGTATCTATTTGGAATCTCTGTGGTTGGTACTGTTGAAGCAGGTGGAGGTGGTGGGGGTGGGGGTGTCAGGTTGCTGTTCATGTTACCATGTCTCTGTTGTGGTTGACCATATGGATCTTGACCTCTTTGGGAATAAGAATCGGTATATTGCATAGATGGAACAGCGGGAGATATAGGCACAAAATCAGGCGGAAATTGCATTCCTGGTGGCATAGCAGAAGGGTTCAGTATGAGTGGCTGTCTAACTGTAAGGTTGTTAGCTTTACTAGGTTCTTTGGATAGATTAGCTTTGAAGCGTCTGGTGTATCCAGTCATTGGGTTAATAACTTGACTTTTCAATAACACGGCAATAGCATTTTGTGCTTGTTGCGCAGTCTGGAACTCGATGAATGCATATCCTTTATTCTTACCATAATGATCCATACTAAAGTGAATATCCAACACAGGCCCCATACTACAGACTACAGCCCGAAGATTTTCCTCCGTCCAGTCAAAAGGTATCAGCCCCATGTATATGATGGTATGGGTAGATGGATTTGCATCTCCTTGATTACTTCGTTGCATTGATGAATAGTAGAGTTAATGGAGGATACTTCGCGGAGATCATGTAGATGGGCTTGCCATAAAATAAGAAGCATTCTCATGAAAAGAGTTTGCAAAAATCGCTTGTAAATGATCTCGGAATATTTTAATACTAGGTTTAATTAACTTTGGATTTTCTTTTCATTTTTGTGTTATGTAGATTTGGCTATCGAAATCATTAGAGAATAGTATCACGATGTGTATTGCATCCCAATATGGCATCCCTAATGTTAACTCTATCGACTAATATTTTTTTCTTTTTTCATTTAATTTTTCTTCTTTGAAAAAGTTTCTTTGCCTCCAAAAACCTTGAAGCTTGGGACACCTCTGCAAACTGTTAGATATTGTGATATAACTATCAACAATGCCAAGGAAATGATCAAGCGGTGACAGAAATGGCATTTGGTTATTCTTGAGCCGTTATTTAATTGAATTTCAATTAATTATTCCAGAGCGATTGGCCTTAATTGCGCCAATGATGCAATATGGTAAATACGGTAAATATGGTAATAGGGAAAAAGAGAAATTGGGCAATAATAGGTTACCTCTAAGTCAGAAGACTTTCCATTCCTTAATCGATTATACCATAAGAACCTTTGCTGATTTCATTTTGAATGGCCTTAACAATATTTTTTTGATCGTCATCAAGACATTCGAGATCAGAATCCTTTAATTTATTGACTGCCACAAGTAAGTCCACATGATCGGGAGTCAAAATTTCCAAGTCAGGTTGCTGGCGATTAAGACAAAGAGCTATCTGATCTTTGGTAGCAACATTAATCATAAGACTTGTTTCAACTAATGCATGTGACAATTGAGGGTACTGATTTAGTAGCTTTCTCATGAGCTGGGGGTTCTCTAGACTCATCAGGCGAGCTTCTTTCAACAAGAGAGATGCCTTTTGCAGGTCAAGTTTTGAAAGATGGTATGCAATCACTTGTTGGGGATTTTGAGAGGGGTTTATTTGAATTCCAAGCGGTAATGGTGGTAAACTGCTGTGATTAGAGAACTCAGGAATAGGATCATAGGCATCACTATCAGCTGCCAAAGCGCATCTTATGTATCTGGTTCCGACGTTGGCATTATTTAAGTTTCTCACGGCGGAAAGTGCAGTTTCATGGTCCCCATATTGAACATAAGCTGAACCACGAGAACGGCCAGTGGCAGAGTCAAATATTAACTTGAGGTCTGTAATGGGACCAACCGATTTGGCCACCTCAGCAACCTGTTCCTCGGAGTAGTCGAACGGTAAACTACTTATGTAGACGATTCTGTCTTTGTTGTCACTCATTATTGTCTATTGGCTTGGTAGATAAGTTTCGGTATAGTTGAGTCAGTCCAGATGATATCCCGCACGGTACAGAATTAAAAGAAATTTTCCAGACTAGTGAATTTGAATCAACAACTTGATAAATTCAAAAAACTTTTCGGTAATTCCTGATGAGACTTCTTTTTTTGGCTTCAGGTATTGTTTTCGTCCTTTATTCTTGACCCACCCCAGACACATCTCTCATCTCAGTGCAACCAGCCATTATTAGGACAAAATGGATTCTAAAGAAATCAAATCCACGGTTTCAAACCTAGAGAAAAGCACGGATAATGAGACTATCTTAAAGCTTCTAAACATTTTGAATGATGGTGTTCAGCCTTCGGAGAAACTTTTACGTGAAACCAAGGTTGGTGTGGCAGTGAACAAGTACAGATCCAACTCTAATAGCGAGATTAGTAACCTCGTCAAGAAGATGATCAAGAAATGGAAAGAAGTAGTTCAACATGAGAAGTCGCTGAAGAAGCAGAAGGAGGCTGCTCCTGCTGCTTCTTCTGCCTCTGCTGCTGGTAGGGACCGTCCTGAGCCAGGTTCCACCAACAGCAAATTCCATAAAGGACCCAGAAACCCCAAAACTGATGGTGTAGTCACTAGTCTTTATGATAACACTACCCGTAATGGTTCTATAAGTGCTTTATATACTGCTTTGGCAATTGAAAGAGATGATTCAAGTAAGAAGATTCTTGAAGTAGCCAAGCAAATTGAATTGGAAGTATACAAGGCAGAGTATTCAAATGTTAATGACAGCTACAGAAACAAACTAAGAACATTTACCATGAATCTTAGAAACAAAAGAAATCCAGAGTTAAGAGGAAGATTGTTAGATGGTGTAATCACTCCAACTGCATTCATTAAGATGACACCAAATGAAATGGCACCAGAGACTTTGAAGCAAGAAATTGAAAAGTTAAACAAGCAAAACTTATTTGATGCGCAAGGTGCTACTGAGAAGAGAGCTGTGACTGATCGGTTCACTTGTGGAAAATGTAAGCACAAAAAGGTCAGTTACTATCAAATGCAAACCAGATCTGCGGATGAGCCTTTAACGACCTTTTGTACATGCGAGAACTGTGGAAACAGATGGAAGTTTTCGTGAGTTGTCTGTAAATAGAGATTTATTTCGTTTAGCTTGTGGAAGCGTTTGATCTAGATGGTGTTGGGAGGAGATTGGACAACGCGGTAACCTGTCGTTGAGTGTACCTATAAATGTAATATTCTTAAAGAGAAGATTGCTTAGTCATGTAAGACAAAAGGTCAACTTTGGTGACGATTTGGACTGGCTTTAACTCAGCATCAGTGATGATAGCATTAGAGTTCGTTTCAAAGAACTTATTCAACAATGACAATGGAGTGTCCAAGGTAATAGCCTGGTAAGATCTCTTAGTGAAGCCAGAAGCCTTGTCGATGGTAAAAGACTTTTCGAAATCGGCCAATTTTCTGAAATCCAAGAAAACAGATCTGATTGAGTTGGTCAATTGAACCTTGTTAGTAGACAAAGATTTCAAAATCTTAGACAAAGTAATCAAACCAATCAAATTACCAGACAGACTCAAAACAGGCAATTGATCAAAGCCATTACTTTGCAATAACTCGAAAGTCTTTCCGACAGTGTCAGCCAAAGTGACGGTGACCACTGGTGGCTTACCAGCAACCAAATCGCCAATAGTCTTAGAGGACAATAAGTCGTCAGTTTTGTTACCCTTAGTAGCAGAGTTTTCAACTTCAAAACCGTTGGTGGTCAACCATTCATCGTCAGCGAACTTCGACAAGTATGATCTGATGGAATCTGGGAAAACAACAACGACGGTATCGTCCTCAGTCAAGTCCTTCGCAACCTCCAAAGCGGCTTGGAGAGCAGAACCAGAAGATCCACCAACAAGAATACCTTCCTCACGAATGACCTGTCTGGCCAATTTGAAGGATGCTGCATCGTCGGTCTTGATCCATTGGTCGACGTATTCTCTCTTCAAAACATCAGGAATGAAGTCATAGCCGATACCTTCAACGAGATATGGTTCAGTTGAGTCGTTCAAAGATTCTGGAACAGCCAAAATGGAACCCTTAGGGTCAGCACCAATAACTTTGATTTCTGGGTTCTTCTCTTTCAAGTATTTAGAGATACCAGTGATGGTACCACCAGTACCAGCACCGGCAACCAAGTGGGTAACCTTACCTTTGGTTTGCTCCCAGATTTCAAAACCCGTACCGTAATAGTGAGCAAGAGGGTTGGCTGGGTTTTCGTATTGATCCAAAATAACAGAGTTGGCGATCTCTTTCTCCAACTTTCTAGCAACACCAATGTGAGATTCTGGAGAGTCCCATGCGGCCTCAGTAGGGGTTCTGATGATCTCAGCACCCAAAGCCTTTAACACGGAAACCTTTTCGTTAGACATCTTTTCTGGCAAAGTTATAATCGTTCTGTAACCTTTGACAGCACCAACCAAAGCCAAACCAATACCGGTGTTACCGGAGGTTGGTTCGATTAAAGTGTAACCAGGCTTGATACGGCCGGTCTTTTCAGCCTCCAAAACCATATTCTTAGCAATTCTATCTTTAATAGAGCCTCCCAAGTTGAAAAGCTCAACCTTGGCATAAACGTTGGCTTTGATACCGTAGGCCTTAGGAATCTTGTTGAGTTTCACCAATGGGGTGTTTCCAATTAAGTCCAAAGCATCTTCGACAAGTGGAGACAAAGTCATTTTGCAATTGTCAATTAGTTTCTGTGAAAAAGATGTGCTTCTTGATGCGAAGACGCCTGAGAACCACACTTGGAATGCCGTGATGACTGCACAAACGCCATCTCACACTTTTTGGTGCCGATTCATTTAACCAACAAACATAATGAGGACAGAAGTCACATGTGAACTTCTTAATATCAAGAGCTTTTTTTTCTTTTTGAAATAATCACTTCGAATTTGCCTGTTTGTTTATAATAAAACGCAATTGTCTTGTGGTCAAGGAACCAATTTCTTGACATTTTCTTATGCAATTCTGCTTAGTGATGAGACATGAGACACGAGGCTATAACTGCGTAATTAAGTTCTCTGCAAGAACGTCATAGATTTGTACAAACAGAATCAGTCTTGTAGCTCAAGAATTAAACACTGATAATTTTGCACTTGAATACACCTGGATGTTCTCCTGGTATACCTTTGGTGAAATCAAACACTTGGAACAATCCTTTTCGATCTACGGTAAAGATCTTACCTCCGTGGGCGGAGAATTTAGCACTGGCCGCTTCAGTTGACCTTAAAGCTGGGGCAACTTCTCCAAGTTGAACCACTGTTCTTTTTACAGAATTCAGGTTCGCTAAACTCAATTGTTCAGTAGACGTAGACACAAGTAGAAGCCTGCCCTGCTTGTCCACAAAGACCATTCCATTTCCACGAGGGGATACGTCCACTCCATAAATTGTAGATCCTATCTCAGGAATTTTCATGATTATGTCTGCATCAACGATATTGGTGTTTTCAAAGTTTTCTTCGGCCAGGTAACTAGCTTGCAGACTGAACTCAAACATAAGCTCTTCCGAATTGCTATCGGCGCCACTTTTTCTAGAGTCTATTGGTGGACCATTGAGCTTCAAAACAATTGAAGGTCGGTTTTTTATCGATGATGATGTAATAATCATTGTGTTTGTAAATGGCCGCCCAAACTTGATGTCAGTAATACCTTCGTTGTCAAGCATCTGGTCATCATCTTCGTCACCAAAAACTTCGTCCATTTCTGTTAAACGATCTTCACCCGATTCTTTTCGTTTCGGTTTTCTGGCAACCCTCATGTCAGAGAATATGAGACGTGGACGTCTATAGTCAAGCTCACCTTCGGCTCGTAGCCTTATAATGAAGTATCTCATTTCGTAAACTGTACAACATAACAAATGAGTTGAAGATGCATTAAAGTTGATAATCTTTAATGGATCCCGGTAAGGAACCGTAATGGTAATAGGTGTCACATTTACCTTACCGTCGGGGTCTTTTTCAATTTGGTGCAAAATGATAAAAGGTTGTTGTTTGCCAGATATCTTTTCTCTGGCTGTTATTCCACAAGCCACAAGTTTATCATTTGGGGATAAAGAAATACATCTTATTGGAAAATTCGTCAAGTAAGAGTAAACCGGTTGCCCAATAGGTCCATAGTTAGGATCGGTATTCAACACTCTGACCAAACCTTTGGTTCCAGAAATAATGAGGAACTTCTCTGATAAGCAACAAGATAGTTGAACCCAAGCCTTTAGTCTGCCGGGAAGCCCATCACCTTCCACACTTTCAACTTTAGAACTACTGAAATCATTACGAACGACCAACCCTTCGTCTCGGGGTGACTTCAAGTCGCTAAAAACCGGTCCATACTCACCGGTCAGCTTTCCGCACGCTAATAGCAGGGGTTTGTTTGTTGAATATTTGTACAATTCCCATCTCTTGGCTGACACTAATACAAAGAGTGCAATTTCCAGGTTCACTGAACTATCGTATGTGGTGTATATGGCAGTGCATTGGAATTTCCTCAGCTTAAATGAGTTTGCTGTAAATGTAAATCTATTCTGTTGAGTAGCGAAAGTACTAACATTGCGATGGAATGGGAAGCACTGCGAGAAGTTGTATTCTTCTTGTTCGCTCAAGCCCAGAAGTAACTGATTCTCGATATCACTTTTCAAAAAGGCTGTACTTGAATGAGCTCTTGTGGATGGTCGGTCCAAAGCCAGTTGAAAAAGCTGGCAATTGGATTGATCATGACCAGTATTGGAGAAATCGCCCTTAGTGGAACTCACTCTAAGTGACGTTGGTTGCGTCTCAACTGGTTCCGACTGATGCTCTAGGGCTTCTTCTTTAGCAAATTTACAAAACAAACTTAGAAGATCTAGGTCCTCGGACACAATGGGCTTCGTTTCTATTATCGTTTTCAGGCTTCGTTGTTTCAGAGACAGAACCCTTCGTACCCGGTGAGTGTTTTCATTTTCAGCTTGTTGGACAACTTTATACAATTCTCTCAATGGTTTTACTTCATTTAATAAATGTACCGCCTCTTTTGAACAAGCCGGGCAGGTGTCACTGGTATTCAGAAGGAAAAGAGATTCGGAAGCAAGGCATCCACAAGAAAGAACAGATGCATCTTTGACAATGGTATCGTGAGGATATCCTGGAAATCTAAGAAGATTGTAAATATGTGATAGTCGCAAAGATTCCATTTGAGTGAAGACCTGTCCTTGAAGTATTGTTCCAGATCCCATTTAGCGATTAGGGAATGCGGGGGAGGGAGGTGAGTCAAAATAAAGTCTGCTTGTGCAGTAGATACCTAGTTACGTCTACGGACTAATGAAAAAGAATCTAAACTTTATTAAAAATAATACCTTGTAGTCGTGGACCCACACACTATACAACATGTGTGACAAAAAGTTTAAAGAGTACTCCAAACGTAAAGAGGAATAAACTTCGAAAATGAAATTGATGAAAACGAACAAAATGCATTACTCTTCCAGGATATTGCGTGTCTCGGATATCTGAATAGGGGTGCTTGATCGAGAACCATTCAGATAATTAGAATCAACACAGTTCTTATAGTTTCCCCTGAACTTATCCCAATGCGAGTCTGTTGCTTCTGCTATGTTAACCAACGATCCAGTCGATGGGGCAGTTCCCAAGAAGTGTGGTGCACCATAATGCTTTTGCTCTAAGCTGCCTGTGAAGTCTTGCAAATCCTCTTTGGCTTCGTCCACACCATAGTCAAAAAATTGATACAAAGCTTGCAACATATTGAAAGCGCGGGTCGAGACATTTTTCCACGAGGTTCTCATATCAGGTACTTCCTGGTCTTCTTGCATGGATGGGTTGTAATCAGGTCTAAGTATCAAAGACACTCTCGAATTGAGACCAATCTCCTTAAAGCGCATAAGCTCCTCTGATTCTGAGAATGTATGGCGAGTTGGGGGGAAGAAAAACGCATAGCGAAACTTCTCCAAGTATCCAATTTGCACATAATTTGAGATCATATCGTCATCCTGGAGTGTATTTGGCATGTATCCATCTTGTTGTAATCTGCGTTTTATATCAAGGAGACACCTGTTTTCACTGAATTCGTATTTAATGACAGTTGCATCCATCAAACGGATCGAAAATTGACATATTTTGCCGTTATTATCAGGATTGTTAATCTTAAGTTCCTCACCCTGTCTTTGAGGCTGCGGCATAGCAATAACAGGCCCATGATGTTCTTTTGATGCCTGCTTAAGGACATCGGTGACAAAGGAGTTGTTTATATTAATAATTTTGCTCGCTGCGGAACCTTCAAGGAAAGCTATGATGCAATCGTGCCCGGTCAACTCTAGCACCAGAAGACTGTTATGTTGCATCTTGACTAGACAAGGCAAACCAAGATCAGGTTGCAAATCAGCAATTTTGAAAAAGACTTCGCTGTTTCCGCTCAGCTCAAAAACCTGGTAGTTTTCAAGTTTTTGGAGGATCTCCGGTGACCATTGGCGTAGTTCAGTGGTTTCCCCACAAGGATCGTGAAACGAGATCAAGATTAGTTTCTCTGTCTCCATGGCAATAGACTTAAAAACAATGGGTATTCTTGTGGTGCTTCTATGTATTATTTTTGTGTTTTTATATTGAAAACAAAATGTCAAAACACTGAAGATGGGGTAAGACAAGTAGTTGCTGGGGTCAAGAGGGGGATATCTACCACTTTGATTGATGATAAGGGGAGAAAAACGAAGACGGGAAAAGAACAGAATTTTCGTTGAGGCCAAATTGGCTAAATAACAATACACGGCGTTTGATGAATTTTTTTTTTTTTTTTCCTTGTTTATTTCAAGGGGAAGCGCTCTGTTTTTTGTTCTGTTTCGCAACTGTCCTTTGCAGGTAACCGAACCGGCACTAATGTACAGCCGATAAAATGCGTCATTGCGCATTCTTGCTCTTCATAGTTAAACCCTGGTCAAATAGATAATTAACACTATGATAAAAGGGAAGTTGTAACGATTATTCGTTGCTTCTTATTTCTTTTCGTCTATTTGGGAATTGGGAAGAATTCGAAAAATATTTAATGAATGTATAATATAAATGATTTTGGAGTTATAGAATAGTCGAAGTGCTAGTTATATTTGCAAATTGCACTGGTACGTTCAAACGAGAGACAAAACAAAAAGTTTTAAGTCATTTTCCAAAGAAAGTTAAGAGCAGATCCCCAACTAAACGAATTATGATTCTGTATTCTATCAGTCTATTAATCTATTAGCCTCTATATCGTTTCCCGTCTTAGCAACAAGTGAGATATAACACTTGCACACTCTTATGCAAAAGCCTTATCAAACTCGGTGAAAACAAATCTGTATCTGACATCACCATCATTGCATCTTTTCAAGGCCTCACCGCAGCTCTTTTCATTGATTGGAACCTCCTCAACCAATGGCTTGATACCCTTTTCAGCACATAATTCCAACATCTCATTAGCCTCCTTCTTTGAACCCAACAAAGAGGAACTGAATGCAGATGCATTTCCAAGGAATGTGAATGGATGGAATTCGAATTTCTCTCCCACCGGAGGCAATCCAACACTTATGTATTTACCATCCACCTTCAAAGTTTTAAGATATTGTTCCAAGACAGTACCAGTAGCACTTGAAGCACAATTCAAAATGAAGTCAAAAGTGTCTTCGTAGTCATCAGACCAACTATCATTTTCTTGAGTAGCAATAAATTCGTGTGCACCCAACTGCTTTGCCTCTTTCATCTTTGATGATGAGCGAGAGAATGCGTAGACTTTTGCACCCAAAGCGTTGGCAAATTGAAGAGCCAAATGACCCAAACCTCCAATGCCGATAATTCCAACAACTGGATTGGTTAATTTGTTAATGTTACGCACCAAAGGGGAGTAAACGGTCAATCCCGCACACATCAATGGAGCTGCAACAACGGAATCAAGCTTATCTGGAATAAGGAAGCAGAATTGCTGGTTTGCAATAGAATGTGAAGCATACCCACCTTGAGTCACGTAGCCATCAGAAAATGTATCGACATCGTTGTAGGTTGAAACAGATTTTGAACAGTATTGTTCGTTGTCTGTGGTGCATCTTCTACACGAGTTACAAGAAGTAGAACAAGCACCAACACCAACTCTGTCTCCAATCTTAAAATCAGTTACTTCAGTGCCAATTGCAATGACTTTTCCAACAATCTCGTGACCAACAACAAGATCTTTTCTTCCATAAGGTCCCCAATTTTCTCTGACAGTATGAACGTCAGTACCACACAAGCCACAACAGATGTTTTCAAGCACAACGTCAGTAGGTAAGATCTTCTTTCTGTCAAACTCAACCAACTTAGGTTTGTCCCATTCTTTACCACTGTTTACGGCAAAACCTTTGAATTTGTCTGGAACAGTTATGGTCATAGTAAATAAAATTAATTGATGGTTTATTTGATGGATAAAATTTGTCGCTTGCAATATCTTGTCTTGTAGCTTTATCCTTATATTTTTTCAGTGCGGAACTCTTTGCCTCTTTGGGAATGCGGCTCCTACTCGAGATAAGGCATTTTAATTTCCAGTGGAAATGAATACTGTAATAGGCAAATGAATGAACACGGGTTTATTGCGAAGAAGTTAATTCCGTTTTGCATCAATGAGTTCGCCATTTAAGCCATTACTCTATACCCTCTAAAAGACCCCCTACCCTATTGATCTGGTATAAATGTTTTTCCAAAAAGTAGGAGTTTATTATTTTAATTTTTTCAATAAAACTTTACAGAATTTACAAATAAACAATTTCCAAAAGCAGAGAATATGGATTTATCCGAAAACCCTATGTTTTCTTCAAACAGGATAATGATGCAATTAAGCGGGTCAAACAGTGTGGCTCTTTTTGATCGCCACACAAGTTCGAAGAAAAAGGCAACAAAAAAGTTGCAATATCACAATTGATTTCCCTTTGCATTACTCAATCTGGCTCTAACTGTCTTAACTAATGTTGATCGGACGGGAAATAGAGTTTTCCACTTGATGTGGCCGCAAACGGTAGGATTTCTTTTAGGAAAAACACAATTGGTTGATTTACATTCTGGGTCCAGGAGTATTTATTCAATTTTTTTTTAAACAGATTACCTAATTTGTTGAATACTTGTAGAGAAACTTGTAAAAGGCATCTAAAACCTATGTTGGAAGAGCTCAACAAATATGCAATGTATTTGTGGTGTATTGTGGCATCCTCAGGAACTGAAAAATTTCACGATTTTGGCCATATCATCGACATTCTTCAATGGTATGTTTTGTATCTTAAATCTGTTATTAATGGCATCTACAGCATTTCCAGGTCCAATATTGATCACGTATTCAACACTATCTTTCTGTAATAGTTCCATTGAGGTTTTCCATTGAACTGGAAGGGAAGTTGCAGATATTGTTTTGCTTAATAAATCTTCTATATGAGCTGCACCATCTATATTGCAGATGATAGGCTTGATGCTAGGAGATGAATTCAAATCCATCAGATGAAGCGCTCCCTCAACATCACAAAGAACTTTGTTGTGGAACGGGACTTTGACAGGGAGTTTTATGTTTTTAAGAATTGTCTTGTTTTGAGAGTTTAACTCTTGAACTAAAGCTTGAATATCTTGCGATGGTCCAGAAACGCTAATCTGCGTTTCATTATTCACACAAGCTAAAACAGTAGCATCAACGGCAGATGTATAGATCAATTCAAAAGAGGATGGTTTGAATATAAATACACGCATTTCATAATCTTGGTCAGTGTTGTTTTCGGCAACAAAGTCTTCCATAAGTTGTCCCCTTCTCCTTACGAGCTTCAACCCGTCCTCAAATGAAATTACCTTGCCTAAAACCAAAGCAGTATACTCCCCGAGAGAGTGTCCCAAAATATGGCTTGTTTTTTCATGAGTTGCAATTTCCACTCCATGCAATTTGTAAAATAGCTCTGATAGTATGTAAGTGGAGCCTAGGATAGCCAATTGAGCATTTGCTGTGGAGAGATTCCATGAATCCTTGGCGTTAGAAGGGGGATCTAGGAGATGCTTTGAGAATGGGGCCTGTGCAATATCATCAATGCAATTGAGAGACTGTTCAATAAGACTCTTGTAGGGGATAAAATTATGAAGGCATCCCTGAGGAAGGACACCTTGGCCAGGACATGCAAGAGCGATAGACGAGATTTTTCGGCGGAACATTTCAGATTTATTGATTCCAGATCAATTTTCTTAGAATCCTGAAAATCTTTTGTCTCGAGAATTTAGTTATACTGAGCACAATTTTCACCTTTCAAGTTGTAGTACAACTTTCCACCACTTGTTGGCGCGACCATACTACACACCAAGGTAAAAACTGGGGTTGGCATGGTAAAACAAAGATACAGCCCAGGAATTCATAACAAAACCAAAAAATTCAATACATAATCGAGCTGTTACAAATACCCGAACCCAATTCGAAGGTTTTTCCTCAACAATGTGTTCTGTTTCCAATATATAGTTCTTTGCCAATACTTGCAATGTTCTCAATAATCTCACCAGAGGATCTACATAAATCCAAGGCATCAATTATAATTTACATGGTCTCCCTAGTGCCTTGACTACAAAACCTACCAAAGAAACCGCACAGGCACCTCGCGGTGGAGGCAACTTTTGCCCACAGGACTCGCACATGGTGGCCCTGAATTCGGTGCGTGCGGCCCTCCAGGGGTACTGGGTACAGTGATGGTCGCCCCATCCGCACCGTCCAATTGACACCAGTCCCTGCCAACGCCCACTAGCTACTGCCGAAGTTCTTGAAAAAAAACACGCTTGATTCGCGACTTGTTTGAAGCATCTAACAAACAAATACTCAGAGACATTAGGCGCATCATTCGTGACCAATTTTTTTCTGTTATCTTTCCGAGACCTGCTATTTCCTTGGTTTGTATTGCTACAACTTCATCTAACTTGTTATTACTTCTGAGTGTTTGCATTCAAGAATGTCTCTCCAACAAGCCAAGAACGCTCTTGTAGCATCCCTCTTCGAGCTCTCCAATGCTGCTACCAATGCTGCTTCCGCTACTGTCGATTTTTACAAGCAAGCAGGCTTGGACGGAGCTGAGACTGCCGGCTCCGAGTTGAAGGATCTCAGTGCTTCTGTTGCCAAAGCTGCTGATTCTGTCGCCTCTACTTTAACCACTTTAACCAATGGCACTGCAGTTCCAAGCAAAAAGACTCTCAAGAGAAAGGCTTCCTTTGCTAAGCCCGCTCCAGAAAATCCTCCAGCTGAAGCCGCAATTGCTGATCTCGCTGGAGAGAAAGCTCTGACAACAGCTACTTCTGTTGAGACTCCAGTAATTTCAAATGTTAAAGCCGATGAGACTTCCGTAGAGAAATCCGAATCGGAAAAAGGAAAGCCAGAAAAGAAAAAAAGAAAGGTCGAAAAAGACCCCAATGCTCCTAAAAAACCATTGACTTCTTACTTACGCTTCAATCTTCAAGTGCGTGAATCTATGAGAAACGAGAGAGCTGAGAACAACCTGCCTACACTCCCTGCAACTGAGCTTAACCAGATCATCTCTGACAAATGGGCAAACTTGACCAATGAGGACAAGACTGCGTTGCAACAGGCCTACGACAAAGAGTACGAGGCCTACAAGGTCGCTTTGGAGAAGTACAAATTAGAAAAGAAACAGGAACCAGTTGCAAATGGTGATGCAGAAGCCGCCCCTTCAACCCCCGCATCTTCTCAATCTACAGCCACCCCCAAGAAGAAGGCGGCCTCGAAACCAAAGGCTGCTGCTGTCCTTAAGACGCCCTCCAAGGCAAAGGCCGCTGCTTCCGATGCAAAGACACCCTCCAAGCCAGAGGAAACTACTTCCGTCGTAACTAAGGCTGAAGCTAAGTCGGAGCCTCAATCCGAAACTAAACCAGAGAAGAAGAAGAAGGCCAAGGTGCCTGCTGCTGATGTCTCTTCTCCAGCTTCTGCTGCTCCAACTTCAGAGGACGGCGGGGCAAAGAAGAAAAAGAAGAAAGAGAAGGACTCTGATGACAAAAAGCTGAAGAAAAAGAAGAGCGAGTAAAATTGATATTCTTAGTTCAGTTCTTCTTTGTCTTGATGTATGTTTATTCTAGTCGCTATTGATTTAGGCGATTTTATTTCATCTGTTGTAAATTAAAATAATAAACAATCTTAAATCTATTCTCCTAGATTCCAGCTTAAACCATTTAATGTCCCTTCTTCTTTTGCTTTGTAATGTGAGCTCTCAAGACTCTCTGTCTGTCACGAAGAGATAACTTCTGTTTACCTTGAACTGCCTTCTTGTGGATCATCATGACGAAGTTCTTCTTTCTTGCCTTCTCCTTATTCGTGGTAGAATGTGGCGCGTCTCTCTTACCCTTCTTGGATCCGAATTTATCTCTATCTTCTCTACCCTCTTTAGCATGGGCAATTCTCTCCTCTCTCAATTGTTTGTACTTGACTTGTCCAAGCAAACTAGTTGAGTCAATGGCCTCTTCATTGTGTTGTTTGTTACCCAAGATCTTGTCCACACCAGCTTGAACTCTCAACTCCTCCAATTTAGCGAAATCAGCTGGTGTCAAAATTCTACTGGAAAGTAACTCGGTCATAACAGCATTGTTATCAGGTTGTGGTAGTTGCTTTTGCTTCTTCTTCTTTGGTTGATCGGTTTCATCGTCAGAAAGATCGAGATCAGAGTCACTGTCATCATTCGTTTCCTTGTTCTTGCCGGCCTCTTCGTCTTCTGAATCACTAATGTTGTACTCTTTGTCAGACTCAACCGTCACCCAGTCACCCTCAATGTCACTGCCATCTTCCTCTTCTTCGTCACCCAGAGCCACAGCCCAATTCTCGTCGTTCTCGTCTGCATTTGCATCAACATCTCCTTGTTCCTGTCTCCATTTAGACAAAAGCTCGATACCAGGAATAGTTGTAACAGTAGCTCTTTCAACACCGAAAACAGGCAAGCCACCTTTCTCGCCCAGTTGCATCTCCAAAGATGCGGTCTTACCTCTATCTTTTCTGTGCAACATCTCTGGAGCGACCTCTCTATACAAAGAAATCAAAGATCTAGCAGCCATCATGACAGCCTTAGATTTCGATCCCTTATATTCGACAAGGTCATGTAACAATGGTTGTTCAATGGCCAAAGGTGCTCTTGCCAAAATCTCTCTAATTGTGTTAAGACCTGCGGCAGCCACTTCAGCGGACACACCATCACTGACGAACTCATCAGCAATCTTACGTACCACAGACGAAATAGACTCTGGTGGGACCAAGTCATGGGAGGCTTGAGCAGCAGCTGCCATGATTTGAGTGACATCTCTTTGCTTAGGAGTCAAGTACTTCATGAAGAAGGAATAAAGTCCTAAAACAGTCAACTTATGAGTTCCCACCAATCTAGAAATAAGATTCATAAACAAGATTTTCTGCTCCAAGTCGAACTTGTTTCCGTTTTTGTTAGTTAAATGGTCATTGAAGAGACGTTCGGCGAAACCTTGAGGATCTCTAAGTAAGTGGATTGCAGAGAAATTTAGATATGTGGCAGAGATCTTTGCATTGTTCTTCTTCTTGATTTGTTTTAATGCTTGTTCAATCTTCTTACCTCTCTTTCCACTCTTCTTGTTATGTTGAGCCTTGTGTTTCAAGGTGTTCATGTCAAAGCCTTCATCGTCAGACAGGTCTTCTTCAAGAGCATCGTTTCTCTCTTTATCGGCACCCAAAAAGAAACGGGCACCTGCAACAGAAATTTTAACATCAGGGTGCAATGCTGCTTGAGACATGATCTCAACTGTTCTTGAGTCGTCCCAAATTCCTCTTCTCCATAATTCTCTGGTCAACTTAGTGGCCCAAAGTCCTCTTCCATCAAGTTGCTCTAACATATTAAAAAGTAAAGCTTGAGTAGAACGATTGATTTTTTGGTTCTTGGCACCGGTGTTAACGGCTTTTAACAACGACACCAAGGTGCTGTATATTTGCTTTCTGACTTGTTTGGCATGATGAGACGACGTAGAAGCATTTTGCGAGGTGCTAGTATAAGCCTCCAAAAGTGGGAAAAGTGTCAGGATTAAAGACTCGGCACTAATAATGTCCTTATTGCGTAGCATGGTTAAGCATTGGATGATCTTCTCTCTAACCTCAGGGGTCAAAGATCTGTGATTCTTCAAGAGAATTTCCTTTAGCTCATCAGGAAATTCAGCAGTCTCCTTTGGATAACATCCACAAACAGCACTGACAAATCCAATTAAGTCCGCAAAGTCAGTTCCTTGGTCTGCGGAGGGGTTCATCAAAAAGATGTCACGGAGAGACTGATAATGAGAATACTGTTGAACAAATTCCTCATGGTACGACTCAGGGTCTCTTCTGACAACATTTTGTAACAAAATGATGTTAGTAGGCAAAATAGCTGCTCTTCTTTTTTTACCCATGATGAAATATCTTGCAAATCTGCTATTAAGGATGTAGACACAAGATACCCCATCGCATCTCATCTCATCGCCCCGAGATAATGCGGGACCATCAAAAATTGATGAAAATAATCGAAAATAATTAAAAAGTTAAGAGCTTTAAAAAATGAATTGTTGGATTTCACATATATTTCGACCTTGAAAATTTTATATTAATTGGATAATTCTTGGTTCTGATGGTAATCATACTCTAAACACATCATCGTAAACCCAGGATCATGGACGAAACTTCACTTGTTGAAACAGTTCGCTCTATATGTATGAATTCAGCGATTCTGTTTGCTCTGCAAATAAGTTTGGGAAGATATCATAATTGATTTTCTTCGAATATGCCTTCTTTTGTAGCATTTGTCTGGTGCTTTCTGCGGGAGACATTGTTCTGTTTCCCCCAGAATTAAACCTCGAACCCTCAGATGTAAGTGGGGTACGAGATACTGTAGTTCGTCTTCTTTTGAATTGTCCCGTGTTATTACCGGTCAACTCGTCGGCCACCAACTTCAAGCGCTTTTTCTCCTGAGCAATAAGGAAGTCATGATTGATCGCAATCCACATTCTTTCCTTCTCTTTAACCTCTTCTTCCGTCAATTTGACTGCATTGACTTCATCGTCATCATCGATCTCATCCAATTCCTCGTCATCCCTAACCTTTTTGAGAATATCGTCCGAGGTGGGACAGTTCTTAACCAAATTACGAGGCCAATGTAATTGAATTATCCGTTGACGTTCATCGTCATTCTTATAGTCGTAACTTGTTTCGTCATTTGCGGAATTTGGCTTGTTCTTTTGTAGTATAGCATCTAATGCCCTTTCCAAGTCTTCCTCCTTGAGGTTACCACCATCAAGAATGGCTTTAAGAAGCTCGTCCTGACGAGCCTCGCGCTCCACACCATTATCGGCGGAATCTTCATTCTCAACATCCTTATTCTTGCTCTTTGTGTTAAGCCTTTGGGACGATGAAAGACCCCCCAAACGTGACTTTCTTGATGAAGACCCACGGAGACTACTCAAACCCTCGAGTCTTCCACTTGATCTAGACAGGGCCTTTTTAGGGGCCTTTCTTACGAACCTTGGTTCCGGGTCTGAGTAATCATCATCGTCATCACCGTCATCTTTTAATGGGGCATCTGGTAAATCGTCGAATCCAAAATGGTCATCATCCAGATCGTCTCTTGGAACAAACAATTCATTAGTTTCATTGTCAGATGAGGAGTCGTTCTCATCTTCAATCTCTTGTTTGACTTGATCAGATTCTGTTTCACCATCTTCGTTGTTCAATTTCTTGGCACGGCTTCTAGTCATTCTTGGACGCGTTTCACTATCACTAAGGCCCAATCCAGATTGAGCCAAAGTACAAGGGTTAATAGCTTCAACAGACTTGAGAATTTCACTCTCATCTTCACTTTCGTTTGTTGAAGCTGGAGCTACACTCTCTGTAGCATTGTTTGTTTCATCGGTATTCTCTGCAGCATCCCTTCTCAACTTTAACTCAGGTAGCACATCTAAAGTGTTTAAAAGTTTTTTGCTCTTTGCAAGATCACGATATCTTTCAAGAGTCCGCGTTCTTTGACGAAGCACCTTTTGGACTTTCCTTTCGATTTCTTTGTTTCGATTAATTGCAGGAGGCTTAGCATCGGTAGAGTCGAAGTATTGGGGATTAGAGGTAGCAGTACGGAAGCCCTGGATCGAGATGTTGGCCGAACTAGTTTTTTTGAACTCATTTAATCTTCGTTGAATGGTTTCTTCAGCGACGTGCGCAACAGCGACCAATTCTGCGTGTGATCTCTGAAAGTTGTTCATACGAGCAGCTAACAACAAACAGGCACCAGCTATTCCCGCCGGCCGACGACCATGGCAGATCCAGTCTGCGCTCATACGACGGGCAAGAGCAGTAGCATCTTTGCAAACTTTGGAGATTTGATCTCCGAAGCCTAGCTTTTCTGCAAAATGCTGTATAAATAGAGAAGTATCAACGGGCTCAAGCTTTTTAATTTCTAGTAGCCGCACTAGCTTGAGAAACGTAGCGCCAAGAGAATAAACAGAAATTTGAAGCCTAGAGCTAAAGTCAATTAAGAGATGGTGTGTTTTCACCTTACGACACGCGACGTACAAACAAGCAGCTAAGACGTTCTGCGATCGTCTACCCTTCACGAAATTCTTGTTCAATGCCAAAGTAAACCATCCAAATGCGGATGTTACAATATATTCTGGAATCCTCATTACTTGGGCAATGATCTTCATCTTGTACCTTGCTCGCAAAAGAGTGTGCTCTTTACTTTCTAGGGCACTACCCTGACTAAAAGCTCTGGTCTGGTTGGGTCCCACCATGGAACCTTGCACGACGGCAGCACCACTTGAAGATTCGCCGAATTGCACTTCCGAGACGATGGGGTTTTCTTCTTGAACGGTACCACAGTTCTCACAAACCAAGTCACCAGTGTTACTTTGCGGGTCTCTCGAAATACGAGTGCACCCACAGCTCGGACATTTCCTTTCTCTTGTTCTTGCCGACATATTTGAGTTATTTTGGTGATCAAAAGTCTAATGAGGTTCAGGTATAGGTCTAAAGATGAGTGGTGATGCAGGTTGTTGATAGTACCTCCGCGACGGGAGGGTGTAATATTATACATAGGGTTGGAATGATGAATGCTATGCTGTGCAATCCAAACATGTTTGAAAGATGAGAAACTTTTTTATTTTACTTTTAATTTTATTCTTTCTGTTCTTTTTTATTTTTGTTGTTCTAAATTTCTTTTTTCTTCTGCCTTCTTCTTTTACTTTGCCCTATCTCACCTAACATGCTATCCCTAACTAAAAATTACTTCAATACACAATGTTGCCGTGAATTGTTCAAAGTAAATAGACATCTAAACAGAATTTTGAAAATAAGCATAACAAGAGGTATTTTGTAAGCTTGGAATGGAAAATACTATTAGCTCGGCTACTACTAGCTGGGTTAGTTTGTGAAAAGTTATAAAGCTTTCCAGCTATTTCTCTTTTATAAGAGGGGAATATATTTGAAATTCGATCAGAAGCAAAAAAATAAATGAAATTAGTATTTCTCAAAAGAAATGCAATTGGGTTCCCTTCATAGTGCTAATGTCTCATCAGTACTTATCATGGAGCCACAATTTTATGTCTGTTGAAAAAATCCAATCACAATGGACATTTTGAAAAACAAAACTCCTTCAATAACAGGACTTTTCGTTCATCAAGCAGATATTCCCCTCTTACTTCTATATCAATCTTGATTGATCCTCAACTAGGTTTCACCAAATGTGTGGAGATGACGTAATATAGCCTTAATATTACTCCAGAGTAGAAAACACATGATATGTCTCCAAACAACGACACGATATTTATAAACCTCGAGCCGCTTTCGCCGGCTCAATTGAATTCGGGCCGCATGAGACACTCAAATTCTGTCCCAAATTTGACACTGACTGATAGTCAAGCTTACTCAGAGTATTCACTCCCAAACACAATCGATCTTGTTCAACCCATTCGATTGAATGCTCCTGACCTATCTCAACAGGCTTCAGCGCTAAGATGTATTACTCCAGAAGTTGAAGCCGCAAAAATTGTTCGATCTCTGTGGAGACTACCACCACCAACTACCGTATCGTTTACTTTGAGTGAGCCACGAGATCAACTACAGAACGAAAGAACGCTACTAAGTTTTGCCAAATTTTCTATTGCTCTCTTCTTTTGTGCATTCAGTATAATCTTACGGTTTTCATTTGTTGATGAAAAGCCGGGTCAACACTACAGAGGCAATGTTCTATCTAAGGTTGTCTTCTCAATCCTTATACTACTATCTCTTGTTGGACTCTTTGTGGCATTAATAAGCTACTTTCAAACGGCGCGAAGGTTGACCCAAGCCAGAATTCATAGCATTGGGCCCCACGAAGGTAAAGTGAAAGTATGTTTCACAGTAGTGGTAATTACGTTAATTGCAGTGAACGCCTTACTCATTATCGAAAGGTATAGGGGAGTTTTGTAAAGGATAAGAGATATCAAGTGGCTGAACTCTTACATTGCTTGAATATGTTCTCTAACGTATCGATGTAATTCTACTAATATATGCAAGGTTCCATCTCTCAATGTTTCTTTGGGTTCAGCTTTTTCGAACCTTTCGAGTTTTGCTGTCTCTTTTTGATGTTGTTTTCCTTTTTAGCACCAAAATTCTCTCTGTCCATATCCATCATAGCCTCTCTCTTGGCAGCTCCAATTTTTTGAAGAGAGGTGGATATCACCTTTTCATCATCAACATCCGGTAGTAATTCCATTTTCTTGTTAGCACGCTCCTCGATGGCATGAATTCTTTCAACATCTCTTTCTGTGACAATACAAACCGAATCACCTCTTCTGCCAGCTCTGGCAGTTCTACCAGCCCTATGAATGAAATCATCCGCATCAGCGGGTATGTCGAAATTTATAACAAGCTCCACGGTTGGAATATCAAGACCTCTAGATGCAACATCAGTGGCAATCAAGATACGAGCAGCCTGAGCCTTGAATCTGTGCAAAGAGCTCGTACGCTCCAGCTGTGGCATCTGTGAATGAAGAGAGGCAACACGGAAGTCAAGCTTTCTTAACGATCTTCTCAAAATCTCTGCGGTTCTGGTTCTATTCACAAAGACAATAATATTAGATTTCGCATATTTTTCAAGACTGAGGATCGAATGAAGGTATGGCTCTTTCACATAAGATGGAACAAAAACGTAGTATAAGGACAAGGTTGCAGGTAGAGCTACCTTATCCACACTTTCCACCTCATACAAAAATACTGGCGGCTTTTCTTCGCCTTGTGGCTTGTTTTTCAAAGAGCGAACAGCATCTGTCACTGTAGCAGTGAATAATAAAGTCTGTCTTTTGTTACCATCTGGCAAGACGCTGAGACATCTTCCAACATCTTTACTAAAGGTATTGCTGAGAACACGGTCTGCCTCATCTAGGACCAAGTATTTGACACTGCGTAGTCCCTTGATTGTTTCTTCGCCACTATTAAGAATATGGTCTGCCAATCTTCCAGGTGTAGCAATAACAAAATGTGGTCTCTTTTGCAACTTCAATGCTTGTTGCATCATGTCTTCTCCGCCAACAATCACTGCAAGTCTGATGTTCATCAGAGCACCCAAAGCTGCAAACTGCTCGGCAATCTGCATTGCTAACTCTCTAGTGGGAGTAAGCACAAGACCAAAGATTCCCATGGGATCTTCAGACCATTTTGTAAGCATTGGTGCTCCAAATGCAATGGTTTTACCCGAACCAGTTTTGGCGCCTCCGATACAATCACAACCTTTAAGAATCTCAGGAATACATTTCTTTTGAATTTCAGTTGGAACATGTATTTGCATTGAAGCAAGTGCTTCGTCTAGCCATTTTGCAGCACCTAGATCAGAGAAGGACATCTTGATACCTCGCGATGCTCATCGTCTAGTTGCATTTCATACATACGGCGGAATATCGTCACGTGACTGTACTTTATCAAGTTCTTTTATGGTAGACAATTAGAAGTAAAATTGGGTCCGAAAACAAATGTTTAGCGCTCGGTCCCTGTTATTGTTGCGTTTGCAGTGGCAAATTAAGCGTCAATTCAATATATCTAGGAGGTTGTGTCTGGAGCTAGTGGAATCTAAGGAGTGTGAAGAAGTTGTTGAGAAGCCAGATCCGTACGCTGAAATTCCAGAAACGTCCTATAAATTACATCTGAAGCCGATTCGGGATCCCAAATATCTTACTCACCAAGACGTTAGGTTCGCTGTTACTGGCGAAGATGAATTAGGTCTTCTAAATCTGTCTATAACAATGCAAGACTACTTCAAGAACGACCAACACCACACACACAAGGTTTTCAGCAACCAACATCATTCGTACAGACAAGGTGAACGAATTGAGCAAAAGAAATTTGTTGATTTAAGATTAATCCGAATCCAAACGGGCAGGGGTGGTAACGGCTGTGTCTCCTTCTTTCGAGATGCTAATAGACCAATAGGTCCCCCTGATGGTGGAGACGGTGGTTTCGGAGGAAATGTTTACATCCTGGTAGTTAACAGCTTCAACCTGTTACACAAAATCAAAAAGTCATATGTTGGTGGTCCAGGTAAGGCTGGACAGTCTAGGCAGTTAGATGGAAAGAGAGGCCAAGATGTGGTTTTAGAAATTCCTGTTGGAACCACCATCAGATGGATTCCCAAACCTCTGGAGGTAAAAGAAGAATTAGAAAATTTGAATGGTGAATTCGGCAATATGGTGATGGATGTAAAAATGGCTCCTTCCACTATGGATATCCAATTATTTAGAGGTGACTACAAACCTGGAGGAGGCTGGACTTTCAAAGAAAAAAGTGAAGAGTACCATCGGGAAAGAGAGTTTTTTATCGAACTCGACAAACAGGTGACGGATTATGATCGAGAAATTATTGCTGAGGAACTCATGTTTGATAGATTCCCTTTGACTGGGCTAGATTTTAACAAACCAACAGAAAAGCCAGTGCTTCTATTCAGAGGCGGAAGAGGCGGAATGGGCAACATGCATTTTCTTACCCAAAACGTCAGAAACCCTCGGTTTAGTAAAAAGGGTAGACAAGGAATCGATGAATTCTTTCTTTTGGAATTAAAACTTATTGCTGACTTGGGTTTGGTTGGTCTACCAAATGCTGGAAAACTGACACTTCTTCGCGCAATTTCTAAGGCTAGACCTAGAATTGGTCATTGGGAATTCACTACTCTTCAGCCTACAGTGGGGACCATATTCACAAGGATAGATGAAGATCCGTTTACTGTCGCTGACATTCCCGGTATTATTAAGGGCGCTTCTCAAAATAAAGGACAGGGAATGGACTTCCTAAGACATATTGAACGGAGTGGCGGCCTTGCATTTGTTGTTTCGTTAGAGTCTAAAGACGCAGCAGCGGATTTGAAGCTCTTGATAGATGAGGTGGGAGAAAAGAGAATGAAGAACAAAAAGGCTATGATTATAGCTACAAAAGCGGATTTAACGAAAAATGGTGAACAATATTCTAGGCTTTGTTCTGCTGCAAAAGAAATTGATGATTCTTGGACTTGCGTACCTGTGTGTGCTCCCAAGGGTGACAACATTGAGCAGTGTATCTACATGATGGGTCAATTAGCCCGGCTGAGTAGGGCAGAAGAAGACTGATCTCGAGTGCGTCTGATATTACATCTGAGAAGCGTGCTTTGGAGGTTCTTCAATTCAAAACGAACTCATTAATAAAACTTCATTACACACGTTATCCATTTACAATGATGACAAATTCCAAATTGGATGTTTTGAAACTTGCAAGTATGTTTCCTGTACATATTTGGTTTGGTGCAAGTGCTCACGGCTGTTTCAAAATAATTCCGGAGAACAAACAGATCGCTGAATACATGCAAACAAGTAATCAAACAAAGTAATAACTTATCATATGTGCTATCATGTGGACAATCATGTGGGCAATCATGGGGGCCTTCCATTAGTGGAGGGTTTAATAATGATCTTTTTTAAGAATTTTTGAAATTATATGCATCAACCAATATGCATAGTTATGAGTGTTGCGTAAACTGAATTGTTTAAAGGTTTAGTCAATCCATCATAGCAGCGCCACTTATTTTGACGTATGAGCAGCTAATTAAAGTTTGAAATCTTTTCTTAGATGCACGACTACAAACCCCTGACGTGTGTCTAAGACTTCCTGTTTCTAAACAAAGGCTTAGTGAATATGGTTAATATAACAGCAAAATTAATCGATTTAATAGATTAGAAGACTATGAAATTGCTTTAATAACTAAATAGGAATCAAGAAGGGATAATGGTTACAATGTAATTAGAATTGCATAATATGCTATCAAAGACATCAAAATAATTCGAGGCAACTAGAAACAAGTAGAAGCGACCTGGGGCGACCTGGGGCGTTAAGTGACTTGGGGCGACTGGAGATTGGGGCGACTGGAGATTGGCGCGGGAACCAATTGGCCAAATTTGAACTCAATGAACAAATCGACAGTAAATTGAAGTAGGGTATTTTTTTATCTGGAAACAAAAATGCTAGTTGGATATGCGGCAAAGTGAAGTGAAAATGAGGTTCTGAAAATCAATCCAGACCAGTCCAACTACCATTTGGCTCAATTTATAGGATATATTTACCTCTGCTTTTAAGAACCCGTGAGATTTGATCCAAAATATAATGATGACGTAGACTCACTGGTTTTGGAAAAGTATGATCAAATCCGCTCAGGCGGTATAATTCAACATCTTCAAGCAAGCAACGAGTGGTCACGGCGATGAGACCAACCGAATCAAGAGTAGTTTCGCTTCGAATGCTCCGGGCAATATCGACTCCGGAGATTTCTGGCATTTCAATGTCCAAAAAGACAATGTCGTATTGCAGGAGAGACTTGATGTCAACAGCAGTAGAAAGCTGAAGGATATCTACAGTTGCAGTAGGGAAGAAGCGTTTAAGAATCTTTCTGAATATGCGCAAGTTGATTTCGTTATCATCGACCACTAGGAAATTCAAGTTTTGTTCTGTTTGGGGTAGCAGAAAAACATTTGCTTCACTTTCGTTGAAGATTGGTGACAGAGATGGGCCAGAGACTATATCCTCAGCAATAATTCCTGTTAGTCGCAGAGAAGTGGAGCTCCACATTTCCAAACCCAGAGTGGCATTATCTGTGAAAGAGGAGTCAATCATTCTTAACATTGACAAGAATTAACCGGGAACAAAAAGCCCAACCCAAACTGTGATCCAAGCAAGTTGACTTGGCGGCCATATATTATGACAGCAAATTATTAAGTTACAAAAATTTTACGATAAATTAGAGTATATATATCGATAGACATATCACCCGCCTTGTTGTAGCCCTTCTTTGCAAGGCGTTCACTGCTATTGCGGGCAATACCTGTCTACCGAAAAGTCACGCGCAACGACTTCTTTTTAACCCACTCTGCAGCTTTGACGGCCAATGGATGCTGGCAAGAACTCATCGAATACAATTTTAAGGCGGCAGAAGCTAAATGGGCGGGATTGCCTGCTTTTTGTCTTTCTGTATAGGTCAAATATGTGCACCGGCTATCTTAAATACACTACTCTGAAGGTATGCCTATACTGGGATCATAATCCTAATTAGGGCCTTGTTCGTAATTTACTCCCTTTACAGCTGTCTTATTAGGAGAAAACAGGATTTGTTTTTAAACTGATGTGGTGAATTACAGGAAGACTAAGAATAACCGAGGTTCAAACCCCTTTCATGCGCCCTTTTCACCGTTCTGCTCAGTCTCTGAGCAGTTGTACTGCAATATTCTAGGCGGGCGCAACAATGTTAAAGAAAATACACAGAAGGCGAAACTTTATTTTCATTCGCAATGTCGTATTTATTCATTTGATAAGACCATCAATTATCTCTTCCAGATATAATAGTAACGTGTATATTGTAATGTCCGTAAGACCGGAGGACTTACCCACCTGTCCTATTCAGACATCCAGCGGTGGAAAGGCGAAGTGAGAGCTCCACACAAAAAAAAGACACGCGAGAGATCATTATATCGGTGTATATCTTAAAAAATACTTTGATTTGAAGGATTTGGCAAACTGCTCGGATCTGATGGTTTAATCATACATAGTTTTACATTAGTTGCATATCTGTCACTTCACAAAAGAGAACAGATTAATAAGACACTTTGTTACTGTAGGCCCTATTGTTTACCATAGGCTTACAAAATATAACGCCAAGGTGGCAGTACCAGTATCAGCGTAACGCCAGGGCAACCACCAACGTCAACGGCCAATGGAATGGCCAACGGAACGTTTAGGGGGTTTACGTTTACCGCCTTGTAAATTGAAACAACTGAACTTTAGGCGACTCAAAGTTTTTCAAGACTTAAACTTTGTCGAATAAAAATTCTAAACGATGGAAATTTCAATATAAAAAGTTTTATAATCCCATAATTTCTTCTTTCTCTCTTTTTTTAATCAGTTGTAAAGACTGAAAAATTCCCCAGTTAACCCACATCAAGAGGCTCAAAAAGAAACACAAAATAATCGACAAATCAATATTCCTTTATATCTCTGGAAAAATAGCGGTTGGTTTTTAGACGATTTAATTTAAACTTATTCCATATTTCAATTTGGTACGATAGTCGCTTCTTCCTCATCAGACTTGTCCCCACAATCATGATCCATAATCTTCAATGTCTGGCAATTCGTTTAAAGCCACAGTCAATGAATACCTAGAAGCGTTGCCTGATGTGGTTCAATCTCGTATTTACGATGCTCCAGCAACATGTCTTTCTATATTCCGGCTTCTCCCTTCCCTAGCAAAGTTTTATGTCATGAGCATGCTCTTCAATCCGAAGCCCGTGGCCATAAAGGATTTGGAGAAATGGTGCCAACCACAAGCCCGTAGACTTCAATTTGAGTCTCTCAAACGCCTTCGGGCATTGCATTTGATTGAAAACGACAAATCGGGCACTCATGTCCGCTTGCATCCTAAGTTTCAAAACAACTTTCGAGACTGCTTGACAGGCTCCCAAGCCCCAAACGCTTTTGGTATCATCGCATCTGAACCTGAGAATAAACATGTCGACATAAAGTTTCTCGATAAGTTCGCTTCTCAGAAGTGGGAGACAATCTTGCATTTTATGGTCGGTTCAGAACTACTGACAGTCCCCTCTAAGTCTGTTTTGACTCTTTTAAAGCTGGGAGGACTAATGGAGGGTCCCGGAAACAGTGCAGCTACTTTGAGAATCACAAATAGCGGGTTCCAGTTTTTGCTCCAAGATGTTAATATTCAAATTTGGACTATCCTCCTTGAGTATTTGAACTTAACCCTGGACTTGAACATGGATGCAGTTGATGTCTTGAATTTTATTTTCATTTTGGGTTCCTTAGAGTTAGGTAAAGCTTATTCAGTCACAAGTCTAAGTCAAACTCAATTGAAAATGTTGCCAGATTTGCGTGATTATGGCCTAGTCTATCAACGATCAGAGAACTCGCCGCGCTTCTTTCCTACCAGATTAGCCACTACTTTAACTTCGGATACAATGGGATTAAAAACTCCATCAATGGTGTTAAACCAAACAATTCAAGATGCTGAATCGAATGAGTCTGAGGCTGTAGATGCTTCTCATCAAGAGTCTCAAATGGGACAAGTTGTTTTGGAGACCAATTTTAAGTTGTATGCTTATACAAACTCGCCTCTTGAAATTGCAATTCTAAACTTGTTTGTGTCATTACGTGTTCGTTTCTCGAATATGGTCATTGGTCAAATAACTCGTGAGTCCATTCGGAAGGCCTTATACAACGGTATCACTGCAGACCAAATCATTCGTTTTCTAGAAACCCACGCCCATACGCAAATGAGGCAACTTGCCATGGAAAAGCTCGATAAAAAAATTGAATTCGATGCCAGCCATAATATTAACACGGCCGGTGGTGCGCCTCAATCAAAGACTGATAGTTCCATTGCTCAACACAGGTTGGAGATCTTGCCACCTAATGTTGTTGATCAAATTAAATTATGGCAGCTTGAACTAGACCGTATTCAAACATTTGATGGATATTTGTTCAAGGATTTCAAAACACAAAAAGAGTATGAGGTGTTGTGCAATTATGCTTCTGAAGTGGGCGTCCTAATTTGGTCCGATAAATCAAAGCTTAGGTTTTTTGTTACTGCCGATGGAATGACTCAGGTCGCAGATTTTGCTGGTCGTAAATGATTAATTGAGGTTCTATGTACATTAAAATTAGGCGGAGCAACTTTCGCAGCCCTCTACATTAGTTATATTACATGTTATAGGTGTGCCGTCGAAGATATCGAATACCTCTTCTGGAGTAGTCACCTTACTCGGTGTTTCAAGTTCGGGACTCTGACTTTTCGAATCTTGTTCATCTGAAACGGGACTCAGGAATGCCAGGGAAAAGAATGGACTATCAACCTTACTCTTCGAATATTGGCTTCTCTTGCGCGAAGCAATATCATCAATAATTGTGTTCGGCTTTCTCTTGAAAGTCAGCACTTCCAAGTAAGATTTTTGTTTGAAAGAGCCCATCTCAGGCTTCTTCATGGCTGAAATTTCAAGGGCTGAAAGTTTGTGGTCGACTGAAAACTGAATAGCTTTAGATGCTGCTTTAGTTCTCAAGTAGTACATTCCTGTTTTTAGTCCATTTTTCCAACCATAAAAATGGCAAGATGTGAGGCTCTTAAAGGAAGGCTTTTCAATGTGAATGTTTAGGCTCTGCAGTTGATCGATAAACTTCCCTCTATCAACTGCCATTTCCACCAAGGTCTTTTGGCTTATCTCCCAAACGGTTTTGTATAACTTCTTGAGCTCGTCAGGAATTACTTCAATCTTCTGAATCAGACCGTCATTGATGATAATCTGTTCTTTGATTGCATTATTCCAAAGTCCAAGAGCAATTAAATCCTGGATCAAATACTTATTAACGATCTGAAATTCCCCTGACAATACTCTTCTCAGGTAAATGTTAGAAGTAAATGGTTCAAAGCATTCATTGAAGCCTAAAATCTGAGATGTCGAGGCAGTTGGCATAGGTCCCACCAAGAGAGAATTCCTCAAACCATAAGTCTTGACTTTTTCTTTGAGTTCATCCCAGTCCTCAAAGAAATCGGGCTTATGATTCCATAAATCAAATTGTAAAATACCTTCTGAGGCAGGAGACCCAGAAAAAGATTCATAAGGTCCTTTTTCGACCGCCATTTCCATAGAGGACTCAACAGCACCATGATAAATAGTTTCAAAAATTTGTATATTAAGGCGCTTGGCCTCTTTGGACTCGAAAGGTATACGAAGGAGCATGAATACATCGCCTAATCCTTGAACCCCAATAGCTATTGGTCTGTGTTTCAAATTGGAGTACTTTGAACAATCGGTTGGATAAGCAGTTGAATCGATGACTTGGTCGAGATTTCGAGCCACGCATTTGGTAATTTCATGAAGTTTGGAAAAGTCGAAAAAATGACTATCCTTTAGCTTACTCACGAAGGATGGTAAACCAATCAGTGCCAAATTGCAGACAGCGGTTTCACTCTTGGAAGAATATTGTACCACTTCGCAGCACAAATTTGAGGATTTTATAGTCCCTAAGTTCTTCTGGTTCAGCTTTTGATTGCATGCATCTTTGTACAACATGAATGGCATACCAGTTTCAGTCTGAGCCTCCAAGATTTTGATCCAAAGCTTACGTGCCTTAAACGTTTTGATTGCAAGACCTTTCTTCTCATAATCAATATAGAGTTTGTCAAATTCATTACCGAAATTATCACTGAGGTCCTTAGCTTCGTTAGGTGAAAAAAGTGACCAATCTTCATTATTTTCCACCCGTCTCATAAAAAGATCAGGTATCCACAAAGCGTAAAAAAGGTCCCTAGCCCTCTGTTCCTCTAGTCCATGATTCTTGCGTAAATTCAAAAAGTCTTCAATATCACCATGCCATGGTTCCATGTAAATTGCAATTGCCCCTGGTCTTTTGTTGCCTCCCTGATCGACGTATCGGGCCGTGCTATTAAACACACGTAGCATGGGGACCAACCCGTTAGAAGTCCCATTAGAGGATTTAATAAGAGAACCCGTCGAACGAATATTGTTTACATGGATACCAATACCACCGGAGGCCTTTGATATCAAAGCAGTTTTATGCAAGGACTTAAATATGCCATCAATTGAGTCATCTTCTAGAGCCATAAGAAAACACAGGGAGAGGAAGTTACCAGGCGTAGCTGCGTTGAATAGAGTGGGAGACGCATGTATAAAATATTTTTGAGACATGAGATTGTAAGTTTGCGCTATCTTATCCAATATCTTGTAAGTTGGCTCTGCGTTGGATAAAGCATGTATACCAACTGCAACTCTTAAAAACAAGTATTGTGGTGTTTCGCTCACTTGACATCCAGCTTGAAGAAGATATGACTTAGCTAGCGTTCTCATTCCAAAAAAAGTGATGTCATTATCACGCTCAGGAACAACAAGGCTGTCTAGAAAGTCCGAATGCTTCAACACAAAATTACATGCCTCTTCACATACCAAAGGATGCGGTTCGCCGGTCTTCGATTGTACATTATCTCTCAACTTTTTAAAGTTAACAGAGAACTTGGATGGCACAAAACGACGAATAGCAAACACTTCAACTCGACCTGCAAGTATGGAATACTCCGGATTCAAGACGATTTTTTGGGCTAGGGATTCGGAACATAATCTTAATAGATCTTTTACTTGGACATATGAAGGTAATTCCGAAACTATACTAGCAGTAGCTTCTTCAAGCTCTTCCTCTGTGATATTTAGGCCACATGAGAGCCGCATGAAAAAATCCAGAAGCTTAGTTGGATCAAATGTCAGTTTTATACCTTTCGTTTCATTTTCAATTACAATCATGATTAGATCATAAAGGAGTTGGTACTAATATTAAGGTGCAATAGGAAAGACGATGAGATGGCAAAAAAAAGAAGCTCGCACTCAGGATTGAACTAAGGACCAACAGATTTGCAATCTGCTGCGCTACCGCTGCGCCATACGAGCAACTTCAGAGGATTTTTATCTGACTTAGTACAATATCAACATATCAATGGGAGAGTATCTGATCAATTTTTTTATAGTGGTCTATAAGTGTTACTTTGTCGAATTTCTTTCTTCATCAACCTTTAGAAAATCATCATAACTAAACATACGATGCCAGCTATATGACTAGCAAAACCAACAACTAATTAAAGTAAAAAAAAAATTAACACAAAAAATCATTAGCGCCTATACAGTATATAATTTTTTTTGTTTTGTTTCTAGGTTCTAACTGATTTATTTCTTCCTATCTCATCCCTTCCCTACTCTCTGCAAGGAGCAGATGAGATTGCACCCGTGCACCAATAATTGCAAAAAGAACATACCTAAAACGCATCGGCTACATTTGTAAGCTTTAAGAAACAGCTGTCTCGAATGGCTACTTCCATGCTCGACGACTCGTTGTCGGATCTACTAAAGGAAGAGTACAAAGGACGTAAACTCACGGATCCAATCAACACTGTAAAAGACAAATGGGAACTTTTACCAGCCTTTCTTAAGGTCAAGGGTCTTGTGAAGCAGCATCTTGATTCATTCAATTACTTCATCGAAACTGATCTCAAAAAGATTATCAAGGCCAACGAATACGTTTTCTCCGATGTCAAACGTGACTTTTACATCAGATATAGAGATATCAGAGTTGGTAGAAAGTCAGATCAGAGCGCTCTGTGCAAGGGTATCTCAGAAGATCCACACAAATGTCGATTGAGAGATATGGACTATACGGCGCCTATCTATGTCGATGTTGAATATGTTCGTGGAAGTAAAATCATCCGTAACCGTGATGTTCCTTTGGGTGAGATGCCTATCATGTTGAGATCCAATAGCTGTATCTTGAATGGCCTCAACAGTAAGGAGATGGCAGCAAGAGAAGAGTGCCCCATTGATCCCGGTGGATATTTCATTTTAAATGGTACAGAAAGAGTCATTTTGATTCAAGAGCAACTTTCTAAGAACAGAATTATTGTTGAGGCTGACGAGAAGAAAGGCATTGTTCAGGCATCTGTTACATCTTCGACCCACGAGCGTAAATCCAAAACATATATCGTTTCTAAAAATGGGAAGCTATATTTGAAGCATAACTCTATCGCTGAAGACATGCCCATTGTAATCATGTTGAAAGCAGCTGGTATCACCTCTGATCTTGAGATCTTACAATTGGTTTGTGGTAATAATCCCCAGTACCAAGACTTGTTTGCCATCAATTTCGAAGAAGCAGCTAAGCTTGAAATTTTCACACAACAACAGGCCCTTCTCTACGTTGGTAAAAGAGTTAAGACCATTCGTAGAGCGGGTGCTCCCAGACTCACCCAACTTCAAGAAGGTATTGAAGCCATTGCTACTACAATCATTGCTCATTTAACCGTTTCCAACTTGAATTTCAGAGAAAAGGCTATATACATGGCAACCATGGCTAGAAGAGTTCTTATGACAATGCACAACCCTCTCATGGTTGACGACAGAGATTATGTTGGTAACAAGCGTCTAGAATTGGCTGGCCAGCTCATGTCTCTTCTCTTTGAAGATTTGTTCAAAAAATTCAATTCGGACTTAAAACTCTCAGTTGATAAAGCTCTTCAAAAGAAGAGCGTTTCATTATTCGATGTGGTGTATTCCATTCAAAGTCAAAGTCACCAGTTAACCCTGGGTTTGAGTAGAGCTATCACTACTGGAAACTGGTCCTTGAAACGTTTCAAGATGGAAAGGGCAGGTGTCACCCACGTCTTGTCCCGTTTGTCGTACATCTCGGCGCTCGGTATGATGACCCGTATTTCTTCTCAGTTCGAGAAGTCCCGTAAGGTTTCTGGACCCAGAGCATTGCAACCTTCTCAGTTCGGTATGTTGTGTACTTCCGATACTCCTGAGGGTGAGGCGTGTGGTTTGGTTAAGAATCTTGCATTGATGACCCATATTACTACCGATGATGAAGAAGAACCTATCAAGCGTTTGTGTCTCTATCTAGGATGTGAAGACATTTTAAGCATCGATTCCGCCACATTTTATTCCGATGGAAACTATGGAATCTTCGTAAACGGTACTCTTGTGGGAACAACTCGTTTCCCTATTAAGTTCGTTCATGATTTCAGAGAGCTCAGAAGAAGTGGCCGTATCTCGGCATTCATTTCTATTTTCACTAATACTCATCAGACTGCAGTTCATATTGCCACTGACGGAGGTAGAGTTTGTCGGCCCTTGATCATTATTGATGAAAAAACCAAGCAACCTAGAGTTGAGGCTTGGCATTTAGAAAAGTTGCTTAAAGGTGAATGGGCATTCGATGACTTCTTACAACATGGTTTGGTTGAGTATTTGGATGTCAACGAGGAAAATGATGCTTTAATTGCTTTGTATGAACGTGATATGGAGGCAGAACCAAATATGGCTTTCACTCATTTAGAAATTGAACCATTCACGGTGCTAGGTGCCGTTGCTGGTTTAATTCCTTACCCCCATCATAATCAGTCTCCCAGAAACACATATCAATGTGCGATGGGTAAGCAAGCCATTGGTGCTATTGCATACAACCAGTTCCGTCGTATCGATACTTTGTTGTATTTCATGGTTTATCCCCAACAGCCAATGGTGAAGACAAAAACTATTGAGCTTATTGAATATGATAAATTACCTGCTGGACAAAACGCTACTGTGGCTGTCATGTCTTATTCGGGTTACGATATTGAAGATGCTTTGGTTCTCAATAAATCTTCTATCGATAGAGGATTTGGAAGATGTCAGGCAGTGCACAAACATACCATTAATTTGAAGAAGTGTTCAAACAACTCAGATCTTCTCCCTGGTATGCGTGTTGACGAAAATGGTAACCCTATCTTTGCTCATGCTTCCCTTGGTCCTGATGGATTAGGTGAAGTGGGTATGCGGGTGGAAAATGGACAAGTCTATGCCAACAAACACTCGTATGTTGGTGATCCTCTTGCTTCGGCGCAACCTCTCAACTCCGAAAGTTTCAGGGAGACACCAGCTTATTACAAGGGTCCTGAACCAGCATATATTGATCAAGTTTTGATGACAAAGGATAAGAGGGACGATACATTAGTTAAAGTGTTGTTGCGTCAAACCAGAAGACCAGAGCTAGGTGATAAATTCTCGTCTCGACATGGCCAAAAGGGTGTGTGTGGTATTATCGTTCAGCAGGAAGACTTACCTTTTAACGACAATGGAATCTCTCCTGATATCATTATGAATCCGCACGGTTTCCCTTCGCGTATGACGGTTGGTAAAATGATTGAGTTAATCTCAGGTAAAGCTGGTGTTTTGAACGGCTCGCTAGAATATGGAACTTGTTTTGGCGGTTCTAAATTGGAAGATATGTCTAAAATTTTGGTTGATAAAGGATTCAGTTACTCTGGAAAAGACATGTTATATTCCGGTATTACTGGTGAGTGTTTGCAGGCGTACATTTTCTTTGGACCCATTTATTATCAAAAATTGAAGCATATGGTCCTAGATAAAATGCATGCTCGTGCAAGGGGTCCCAGAGCTGTGTTGACAAGACAACCTACCGAAGGTAGATCCAGAGATGGTGGTTTGAGATTGGGTGAGATGGAAAGAGACTGTGTGATTGCATACGGTGCCTCTCAGCTATTGTTGGAACGTTTGATGATTTCATCTGATGCTTTTGATGTTGATGTTTGCAACAACTGTGGTTTGATGGGTTATAGCATGTGGTGTAACACTTGTAAGAGTAGTGAGTACATCATCAAGATGACAATCCCTTACGCCGCCAAATTGCTTTTCCAGGAGCTTCTCTCGATGAACATTGCTCCTAGATTGAAACTTGGAGATGTTTTCTAGTGTACAATAGTGATAGCATAAATAAGTATAAATTAAAACATTGGCATTAAATAACCAGGAAATTATCTTGTGTATTTATTGCCTCTCTTGACTTAACGTTTGAATTTATTCTCGTATTCATAAGGCAGAAGCCCCTAGTCCTTTGGATTGTGGTGTCCTTTGGCCAAACTCAAACCCTTTATGAGACCCCTACCAACTGTGCTGACACCCGAGTTAATACCCCTACCTACTCCTTTTCCAACTCCTTTTCCAACGTTTCCAACAGTTCCAACTCCAGCTTCAACTCCAGAACCGACAAGCCCAAAAGCACCACCAAAAGTTTTGGTACGAGAACTGCTTTTTAAGATAAACCTAGGCTCGAATCCAATCCTGAAATGAACGACACCTGCGTCTCGATCTTGATCGTCTTTTAATGGTACATCAATATCAATCTCATTTTGAGGGTTGACCTCTGTCAAAGTAATATAACCGCTACCCAAGAAGTCATCATGTTCGGGACCAACATCCCAATCGTAACATTCGACTCTAATGATCGAATCGTGCTTGTTTGTGGATTCCACGGAAGTCAGCTCGTTCCAAGTTGGGTCTAAGGTCTTCTTAGCTGTTTTGCTCTTGAAGAAATAGTCTTTGTTTGTGTTCAAGAACAACTTAACATATGGATCGGACTTACCATTCAGATCAGCGGAAGGTAAATTCTCTGCACTCAAGAGTTTAATCTTTATGTCTCCGCTATTTTTGTATGAATCTTGAGGTGGGATCAGTGAAGAATAAACAATTGGGATCCAAGAGGTCTGAAGTGTCACCTTTGCAAAATCGTTGGATAACTGAATTGTGTAAGGTTTTTCAAATCCATTTTTCAAAAGTTGTAAAGTTGGAACGTTCACCTCGCATATTGCTTTCTCGTTACGATCATATTCCGCCTTCTTGACCATCCGGAAGCAAACCTGGGACCAGTCAAGTTCTTTAATGATAAAATCACCTGTAATTTTGACAGTTTTCTTTCGAGCTTTCAATTTTTGCGACACGAAGTCATTGAAAACCAGATTATCAAAATAGACCTGTAAGTAAGCGTCAGGTTTGTAGGCTTCAATCGAAAGTATCTCGTAAACTAGAACTCCACTCTTATACTCAATCAATTCTTCAAGACTTAATTTCAATTTGCTCGAAAGGAATTCCTCTTCATCATCAGAGTTCTCGACTGGGCTAGTATCCTTTGACTGGTGGTCCTTGGTTTCTCTATCTTGTAGATTCGCTTGATCGGTCTCCTTCTTTTTCTCTTCCTTCTTTTTCTCTTCCTTCTTTTTCTCTTCCTTCTTTTTCTTTTCTTTCTCCCTCTCTTCCTGTTCTGCGATAATGTCATCGCGTGTCATTACAGGCAATGTAGGATAAAAGGATATTGAATAGGTGATAGTTCCTTTTGCACCATTTTTGCGAACCAATTTAGAAGTGCACCCAATATTCTCGGAACTTTCGATATAATTGCCATTGGCATCTTTGTTGATAAACTCCCGCAAATTAACATCGACTTTGCCCAATCTTCGATCTGCGCTGTGTTTTTCAAAGTCCATGACCTCTAATGTGAGTTTTTGGTTGGGGGATGAGACGGCACAATAGTGGATTTCATTCCACGTAGGATCCAAGGTTGATTCCATACTTGCAGTGCGGCAACGTTCAATACCATTGATAAAGATACGAACGTAAGGATCCACCTTACCAATGGTCTCCAAATTAGGTAAAGACTCGGCCTTTTCAAGTGAAAGACGAATAACCCCAATAGGAGGAGTGTAATCACCTGCACCTGTTGCACCTTCAAGTTCTACTGGCTTCCAGAATGTATTGATTTGAACTTCACCTCCTTTGGCTAATTGAAACCATGGGTCATCCACTTGGCAAGCATCGATGAAATTAGTGAGTTTTGTTCTGAAACTACTGTAAATTTTTCCTTCTTTTGTTCTAAGAACCACTTTGGCCTTAGCTTTTGCTTTGTTGGAAATGATAGTTTCTTTAGCAGTGCCCCAAGAAGGATTGTTATTCTTAACAACCGGTGTAGTCAATAAAAGATCGTCGTTCAAGAAAACTTCGGCGTAAGTGGAGAGTTTAGCTCCCTCTTGACCTTTGAGGTTTCGTGCAGATGTCACTTCAATGCGAACAACACCAGTATTCAAGTCTGGAGCCGGGATGATAGCACCATCTACTTGCTTCTGAGCAATCAATGTTGGCATGAAGTGTAGACCAAAAGAAATATGGCCAACAACCTTGTTGTTTCGTATGATTTGAGCTTTAATATCAGGCATCTCCGGGTTCTTAGTCAAAACATCCAAATCAAATTGAACAGATCCAATAATATGAGCTTTTCTGTGTTGGTTTTCATTGTTGTCCATGATATTAATACTCAAAGGTTCCGAGAAAGTCGAAATAGGAATATGCAAAGATTCATTCCAAACTGGGTCAGAATTTGCTTTTACGTGTTTGGTTTTTGCGAGTACTTCTGTAAAGAAACCAACAGTACAGTAAGCGTCAACTGTGTTTCCGAGCCGGCCATAATTTTTCAAGTCTTTGGCAGAATTCAATTTAATGGTCAAAACTCCAATGGACGAGTTTAAAGGAGCACCTGCCATGAGCTGTTGGACATTTAATTGAAAAGAGAGAGGAGAGAATAAAATTGGGCCGAGGTATTTCTTCACCATCTCATTGATCAAGGGATATAATCCTGGGATTGCAAGAAATTCCCAATTAAAAATGGATTGTCCTAAAAGACGGCAAGAGAAGTCGTACAGTGGTGGTTCCATCAAGCATACGCTCACGGTCTCAACATGAGGAAAGGCGGTCATCATTCTCATTCTGACACGAAGCAAACATTTAAAAGAGACAGAAGATACTACCACTGGAAAATGGAATCCAAAAATGTCAGCTTTAACAACAATTTCTTCATCGACTTTACTTCTCCTCTGTTTGCTGTTGGAGTCAGATAAATCATTTGGCGTGAACGAACACCCCCAATCCATAACAACAACATCATCTGCGGTACCTGCTAAAGTTTTCACCATGTCTATCCTTGGTGGTTTTGTTCCCAAGGTTAAAGTGTCAAGCCACAATGCCTTGACAAACGAAGGGGCAGGGGAAGCGGCGAGTATTGGGTTGACGTTTTCGGAAACAATTTGGGAAATTGAAGGCTCCAAATAAAACCAAAATTTGTTCAAGATTTCATTGAGCCAATCCACGGTCTCATAATCACTCTCAATTGATTTAATTGAGAATTCTCTCTGTGCTTGGTCCCGCAATCTTTGTCTATAGAATCTGACTGAAGACCGATACAAAATCGAAGTAACCAACATGATGAAAAACAATGGACCCGACGAACATCCAAACCATCCAACTATCCACGATAGAATCCCTGCAATTCCAATATATGCGGCATTGTGATACCAATTGCCATAAGCAATAGCAGGTAAGTAGGTGTCGAAGATAGAGGCATGAGAAAGCAAATCTACGGCCTCGTCATCTTCTGTCAACGAAAAATCTTTTTGGAAAAACCCAACTTCTTTCCATCCCCGAAAGGTTGGCTCTCTTGGCTGTCTAGGAAGAGGCTTTTTCTTGACTAAGGTCATATCGTAATCTTCACTGACTTGAAGCTGTTCTTCACTCTCGATAGAAACAGAATTTTCTTCCTCAAAGTCTTTATTAAACTGCTCAACCAGCTCTTGGTCAGGGGGATCCCATACTTCAGATGGCTAAATGTTAGTATTCATACTATAAGCAGAGGGATGTGAATTGACTTACGGAAACAGGATGAAGTGAATCACTCATATTATGCTGTCTCTCTTAATAAAATGCTTGATTTTGCTTCACAGAATGTGTTACTATTGACTCGCAGGTTATGTTATAGTAGGAAAGCACAGTGATTGCAACAAAATAACCCTGCCCTATTTCTTAAAACATATCGTGTAGGGGAGTTGCTAGTGCCTGCATATACATCGACTCTAAACGGTTCCTAACAACAATAGTTCATTTGGAGCTTGCGTAAATAATATTTTTCATTTTTATTGTTTTTTATATTTTTTCATTTTTAATTTCTGGAAACTATTTCTTAGCTTCCATTTCCCTGTAATTTTCCGTCTAATTATGCCCCTGTAGTGGACTAATAGGTGCTTAGTTGCAATACTGTCCATTAGCCGCCGCACCATTATTCTAGAAGTCTGGTGTGGAAAAAATAGCACTGGAAAGAAACACTCTTGGAATATGTTCTCACGCTGAGCAGAACCCTAATAGATGTTCGAGTATATTTTTGTTGCTGAGTTCTTTTTTCTTTTCTTTTTTTGTCTTTTTTGTCTTTTTTGTCTTTTTTGTCTTTTTTGTCTTTTTTGTCTTTTTTGTCTTTTTTGTCTTTTTTGTCTTTTTTGTCTTTTGTCTTTTTTGTCTTTTGTCTTTTCTCTCTCACTTACCTCTTTTGCCTTTATCATCGCGTCTACCTTGAGATCCTGAATACCTCACCATACACTCCCAAATCACTCCACTATCTCATCACACTACTTCAGACTCCATAACCCTCCACAACGAAATTTCTCAGTAGATTAAGAACCTTCTCAGTAGATAAAGAAACTTCTCCATATTAGCCATCACGAAACATTTAATCCTTAATTGTGGAATGATATTCTGTTTTCAACTCTTACTAATAGGAACTGTCCCCATCTTGTCATTGACTGAGGCTCTTGTTCTTCCAGGCTTGTCACATTATGACAATTCCATTGAAACCTTGGTTGAAGGGAGAGACGATGAAGATACCGTCATCAACTCAGCCGCGGAAATGGGGTCACTGAATTCAAGTCTGATTGATTCCCAATATACGTTTGCTGACGGTAAGTTCTTGTCAAACTCCGTGCTAACTTCTGCATTTCCAGTTGACCTGATTGTCTCCTATAACGATACCAAGGGAACTGCGTCCCAGTTTCTTACCCGGTATGCCTCTTTCAGCCCTATCTTAAATGTGAAATTGAAAAGCACTTTCGAACTTCTAAATTCCACTGCCTGTGTACCGTTGCATGCTCATGAGTTCCCAGATGCAAAGAAGAAGATCATTATTGTTCAGAGAGGTGATTGTTCCTTCATTGAGAAAGTGACCAATCTTCTCGAATCGGATCTTTCTCCTCGTGCTATTGTAATTTCAAACAATGAACCTCATCAAGGCTTGGTCACCATGTACTCAACAAACTTCAATGAGGATGGGCTGGTAACCATCCCCATTCTCTTCATGACCCTTGAAGACTATTTGGACTTGAAAGCTTTGAAAAATTCAGGCATATACTTGTCTATTCAGACCGCATCGTTGGATGGACTAGTGGGTGTCATGATTCTGATGGCTGTTTCCCCTACAATTCTCCTTCTTGTCTGTTATCTTGTCATTAAGGGTCTTAGATATTTCAGGCAAAAGACTCTCAACGCCAGATACAGAAGAATTGTCCTGAATCTTCCGATCTACATTTTCAACTCTAATCATTTAATACTTGCCGCTAATTTTAATTCTTACTTGAGTAAGACCCATCAAGTCGAAGATATTCCGCTGTTACCCTCCTCCAGCGATGATCTCAGTCTCCCAGAGCCAGACTTGAGAATCTTCTCTCCACCTGTCATCAACGGGACGGATATCACAAATATGGACCTTTTGTTTATTGACAGAGACTATTTCCGCACCCAAAAATGCTCCATTTGTCTTGGCCATTTTGTACCTCTAAAATCCAGAGTGCTTGTACTAAAGTGCAGACATTTATATCATGAGGAGTGCTTATCTAATTGGCTTATCAACTTCCGGAGATCTTGTCCATTGTGCAATGAAAACTTGAACTTACTTGATCAGGGATTATCGTCGAGAACAAATAACACATACAATACTTTTGCTGAGAACCCAGATCGTGACATGAGTTATCAACCGGATCAATTACAACCCAATCCACATGTCTATGGAGAAGATAATCCTCAGGATCAATCTTCTATGCCACTTCTCGCACCTCTGGAGGATGATAACCTACAAAATCAGTCCTTACAAGACAAGACCAGTACGTTTTCTTCAAAAAGACTAGGCACTTCTTCACATTCAGACCAAATAATATCAATTTCTGCTCCTAACAACTATGAAATTGAAGACAGTGTTCGATCGTGCAGCTCCTTTGTAACGACTAGATCGCAGTTATCAGACGTCATGTCAAGTCCCTTTCTTACCCCACATTCTACCCGTTATGAAAGTGCGGAGGAGGACGCGGAACTGTTTGAACTGAGTGTATCAACGATTCAACTGCCATAATTTACTACGTTTTGAATCGGGATATTATTTTTCCTTGAAACAGCATTTTCATGTGGCAGTTTTTTTTTTACCTACTATATCTGGTATCATCATTCCCCCTAATTCTACTCAGTGAACTAAATACTGCCAATGTGTAGCTGAACATCAATAAGAGGGGCAATTTGCAAAATACTCGACCAATCATGTAGGAGTATTTTAAAATAAACCTTGTTGATAATGAAAATTCACCCCGGCGAATATCGGATCTGTCCCCAAGCAGGCCAGTATTACATAACGATCTGATAGTCACGTGACAACAAATGACTGGTGGAGTCGTGATTTTGGAATAACAAATTACTATAACTCGAATCTTTCGACAAAAGCAATCAAACATTCCCTTTCCATATCTGATTCTCACGCTTCTTACTTCTTTTTCGTTCCTGTTCCATCCACACATTGCATTTAGCCGTAATGTCCCCTTTCCCCATGAAATTGAAGGAAGAGAAGGACACTTTCGGTCCAGAAAGTGTCGACTTTGAACAATCAGTATCTATGGATTCTCAAATATCTACTTCTGGTGAGGGACCAGTGCTGACAACCAAGAAACCAAGAGGCTGGAAAAAAAAAGTTGACCAAGCTTGTGTCTATTGTAGACGGTCCCATATGATTTGTGATGATGCTAGACCTTGTCTGCGATGCATTAAAAGAGGTATTGGCCATCTCTGTCATGATGAGCCAACTCTTGGACGACAAAAGAAAAAAACAGATATTGGTCTTCCTGAAAAAAGTGTTGCAGTTAATGAAGTATCAAGCGCAAGGATAGGTCTGAAATCAAACTCAAGTGCTCCCATGGCTGATTATATTCCTATGATAGTTCCAACTCTACCGAATGATGCCTCTTCAAATGTAAAAAGTGAACAAGAATTAATGTTGAGGCCTAATTACCAGGAAACACGGGGACCTGCAATGAACAATTTAACACAACAACAACAACAGCAGCAGCAGCAGCAGCAGCAGCGGCAACAGCAACAACAACAACAACAAAAACAACAACAACAACAACAACAACAACAACAACAACAGTCAAATCCTGCGTTTAGATCACAAACTTCTTTGATTAAGTCTCTACAAATGAATCAAGAACCGTTTTTTTACTCTGAGCATGCTGGAAGCGAATTCAGTTCTTTGAACGACTTCCTATCGATGATTGATGATCCAGAATTGGTGAATGGTGCCCTCCAAGATAGTGCGTCCATCCCAGATCCCATTATGGGCTTCCTGATGTCTCCAGAGAGGGGGAATTCGACCACCAATATCAACAATCTCTTACAATTCTCCCCAGCTGCACCTCAAGCACCTACTTTCCCTGAAAATCAATATAAACCCTTCCGTTCTGAAGTTGACTCTAGCACTGAGACTTCTCGTGCACAATCTTACTCCAACCTCAAAGACAAAAATCACCAACCAGTAATTTCAGACTCGGCGAGAGATAAGTTCTTCCTCACTGCAGCCGATCCTACAACAGAAATTTCTCCTGAGGAACGTTTGAAACAGGTGATCAAAGCAAAGCTAGAAGCAGGTTTACTTCAACCTTATAACTATGCTAAAGGATATGCTAGATTGCAGAGTTACATGGACAACTACATGAACCAATCTTCTCGTCAAAGAATCATGAAACCTTTGCTGATTTTTCGTCCTGCATTTCGTGCAATCGCTCGAACTCTTAAGGATGTAGATTTGGTGCTTGTAGAAGAGAGTTTCGAGAGAGTACTTTTGGACTACGATCGGGTGTTCACTTCAATGGCAATCCCCGCCTGTCTCTGGAGAAGAACGGGAGAAATTTATAGAGGGAACAAAGAGTTTGCTTCTTTGGTTGGTGTCAGCACCGATGACCTTAAGGATGGAAAACTTGCTATTTACGAACTTATGAGTGAAGAGAGTGCAGTCAATTTTTGGGAAAAGTATGGTGCAATTGCTTTTGACAAGGGCCAAAAGGCTGTCTTGACAAGTTGCAACTTAAGAACAAAAGACGGCTTTAAGAGAAAAAGTTGTTGTTTTAGTTTTACCATAAGGAGAGACAGGTATAATATTCCCAGCTGCATTGTTGGTAACTTCATCCCCATTGACCCATAAGTGGTTTTCCAAGACCAACCCACAAATTAATTAATGTTTAACGACTACAAAAACTTTTGTCTTCTGCCTTTTGCCTTTAGAAATATCCTAGGTCCTAAAATCATTCAACAGTTTAATTAGTATACATGCAACAATAGATTTATCACTCCTCGTCAGACAGGGAGTCCATGTCGTCATTGCTGTCAAGAGCATCAACAGCATCCTCTAATTCAGCGTCTCCCTTTGCTTTTTGTGCGGCCTCTTCTTCCTTGATGGCTTCTCTTAAGAGTCTCTGTCTTTCCTCTCTAGTCTTACGTTGAACAACAACATATTGACCTAAAGGCGTCAACTCCAATTTCTCGTCCTTCAAGAAATTTTGGGCCTCGGCCTTGTTGGCTGGGCCGTAATCCACCCGGGATCTATGGGTCGACACGTAGGTAGCATTAGCATTCAACTTCTCGACAAGTTGTTGAAGTTGTTTGTTAAAACGGATGTTCTTGGACTTTTTCATAAATCTGCGGAGCGATAAGATAGCAGGAGTTACGAGCTCTGGGAATGCAATGTTCTTAGCATAAAGAGCAAAGTACTCGCTAGTCAATTCCAAGATTTGTTCACTCAAACCATCTTGGTAGACCTTGGTGCCCAAATACTGTTGACCCACCTTGATATGGAATTCGAAGTCGATAGCTGGCAAGTTTGTGCTCTTTCCTGGCTTTGTAACAGCGGTGGAAGTAAGAATCTCCAGAATAAGAGGGAAGATAGGGATAAACACCTGGGTTCCTTGGGACAATCTAATCAAAGAACGAACTAAATAGAATCTCAATGGGAAAAATTGAGCAGTAGGAATGAGTCTGATTGTACCCAAAGTGACTTGAATCAAAGGATAGATTAAGGATCTCAATGGCGAAGTTTGTGATTTGTGGTCAGTAACCTCTCTTTCAGGGTTGCAAGTCAAGGCCAAAACTCTGGACCAGAAATCTAGCGAGTGACAGAATTGCCAGTTATAAATAGTCTTGTATGCTTCTTGGCCAGCAGAGGTGGCGCTGGAACTGGTGCCGGTCAAAGAGTTTCTCAAGTGCACAGCCAATTGACGAACAAAGTCGAAACCAATGGTGTAAGATAATTGTTGATCAATGGCAAAGAGCTCTGCAGCAGAGTTCTTGGCAAAGTTGAGCTTATCAATAGTGTGAGGGTTGGTAGTACGACAACTTTTCAAGAAGACAGAGTATGATGAACGCAAGATAATCTCCAATACAGACTTTGGAAACTCTCTGGCAGCATTATTCAAGAAAGCATAAGTGGCGACCTGTGTGTCTAGCTTGGATGCACCGGCCCAAACCTCAACAACAGCATTGATGATCTGTTTGAGAACTTTTCTTTGCGAAATGTAAAAAGGTAAAACCTCTTGTAAGGAGGCCAAAACCAAAGCAGCGGTTTCTGTATTGTTAATCTCACGCAACAAGGTCAAATATGCTCCAGCCTGCAGCTTCAAAACACGACCAATGTTCTTAGCATTTGGATTCTTCTCGTTGATTGATCTAACACCCTTTTGGTTGGTCTTGTATGGAACAAGGGTGGTGATGGCTTTGGGGACACCCTTCAAGCCAAGCATCATGATGCTCGTGAGAACAGATGGATCATTCAATGTATACATGGACTCCTTGTCATCTGAATCCAAATTGATGACCGCTTTGAATGCTGAAACCACGTTTTGTACAATCTTGGCAGAAGGCTTATCTTGTAATTGTGCCTCCCATCTGTTGACTAAAGCCAAAGTAATGTCAGTTTGGGGCTTTTTGGAAGACTTTACAGCAGCATCTTCTTCTTCTTCTGCGCCACTTTCATCGTCATCACTGATAGCATCAAGTGGGTTGACTGCCTCGAAGTCCAACAACTTCTCGTCGTTCTCTTGCAAGTATTTGAAAAACTCGGGATCTTTTTCTTTCAATCCCTCCATATTCTTAGCCATCGTTGCATCATCTTCCTCTTCAGAGGAGTACCCACTTGCATCATCCTCGTTCTCTTCCTCCTCCTCTTCCTCATCTTCATCAGCTTGATCAACAGACATTTCGTCAGAGTCACTTTCGTCGTCGTCTTCACCTTCATTAGAAGGAATCTTAGTTCCCTTCTTTGGTTTAGGAATTTCGAAACCTCCCTCGAAAAATTGCTCGACAGACATGTCACTGAACGTTTCTCTGGCAGTTCTCTTCTCTGGTGGAGCTTGAGGTTCAGAACCACTCTTACCCTTTTTCCGAAGGGCAATTTTTTTATTGTGCTTCTGAACCTCTCGCCTGTGTTCTAGAGTATGCTTCAAGTGCTTGTTTTGGAATTTTTTCGTAGCTTTTGACGTCTTTGCCATGGCTGCAACTTCTCTATAGATTTGATACTAGAAAAAATCCTGAGATGAGATGCTCATTGGGGATTGTATGCACACCTCCAACATGAGTAGATGTAGATTTGTGGATTGTCAAATAATGGAAATTAATTAAATAGCCAACACATAGAATATATGCAAAGTCAAATAATTATTGACATTCAGTTAATTATATCTGATTCAGGCGTATCGTCAAGATGTTCATTATGTACTAGTTATAATATCCCATGAAAGCACGTTCCAACCACCATAAAAGCTTCTCAAACACCAATTTATTGGCGTTGTGATGATAAATGGAATGATCACTATCCGGAAAGAAATGTACATCATAATTTTCCACGTTTGCAATGTTAAGCTTATCCATGAACCATAAAGTGTTCTGGACATGGACATTATCGTCGGCAGTCCCATGCATCAACAAGAACCTTTTCACGGAAGAAAAAGAAGCAAAATCTTTAAGACGAGCCTCTTCGTAGTTTCTATTATCTTTTGGAAGATCCATATATCTTTCCGTGTAAATGGAGTCGTAAAAAAGCCAATTGGTGACTGGAGCAACTGCCATACCATATTTAATGGTTTCTCCTTTGTCGTGCTCCAACGTCTTAAGAGAAGTAAATCCTCCGTACGACCATCCCCATATTGCTGTCTTTTCTTCGTCGATGAATTTGCTGCTTTTAATGTACATTTTTGTCACAGCTGTAACGTCTCTGGGTTCCCAGTAACCAATGTTGCCCTTCGCGTAAGACTTCTTTAACCAATTGTCTCTACCGGTTCCTCTAGGATCAATTATCAAGACCACGGCATTTAGTTCACTGCTGATAACATCTTGAAAGTCAATGTTGAAGGTGTCGTCAATCTTTACCGATCCGGGTCCCCCATAAACATGGACAAGCAATGGATATTTCTTGCGCTCCTCAAAGTTTGGAGGAAATATCTCCATAATATTGAGCTCAACTTTTTGGTTGCCGGCACCAATAGTGATTGTGCTGCGAATATGCGTGGGAAGATTGGTCTCTTTCAAGATAGTAGCTAGGTGTGAAACATTATCAATCGGGTCAGCACTATCTATGTTGACCCCGTGTTCAACCCATAATCCCATATTTAATATCTTCTGCCATGGTTCATCAGGTCCTAAATATTTAAGGTTAACAAATTGTCCATCAGAGCTGAAATGGGCGTCGTAAATGCCAGGATTAGCTAAAGCTGTGAATTCCTGGGTATTTAAGTTAACCAGGCCAAAAGTTTGGTTTAAATCGGTACCAAAAATTCCGTATACCACCCCTTCCACATTATCATATATGACAGACTTATCCAGAGTTGCTGGACCAAGAAGTGAGGTATAGTTCTCGTTTTTTATGTCTTGAAATAAAGCAAGTTGAACGATACTATCAACAACGACGTGATCTAGATACAGTGTACCTTCTTTGTCATTACTCAATAAAGTTGGCCGAGTCTGCTTTTCAATCCATCCATTGTAAGAGCTAGCGTTTATGTGTGATATTAGTTCAATGCCTTCCGAGGGTGTGAAAAGCTTCTTCTCTTCAACTGAGCTTGTTCGATCTGCAACTTTCATTAAAAGTTGGTTCTTACTCATCCATGCAGCCGTGTATAATATGAAGTCTTCTCCTATTACTTCATCGGCGATGGAAAGAATTTCTTGTGATTTACGAGTCAGAACATCATAGCAAAACATAGAGATGATTGGATCATGACTTCCAACTTTGGGGTATTTTAGTTTTGAGACTTTCGGATATAATTTCTTGTTATCATTTGATTTGGAAGATTCTTCATCAAATGACATTATTACATCGCTAGGCTCAGTGAAGTACTCAATAGGAAACTCCGATACCTTTGTGTCATTAGTGGAAGCGAATGCAAGGAATTTCAGATCTGGACTCCACCAAAATAATCTATCAGATGCAACAACTTCCTCCTCATATACCCAGTCGGGTTTGCCATTGAATATATTAGAAGACCCGTTATCAGTGATTCTTGTGGTTTCCAAGTTACTCAATTGCACAAGATACAAATCGTGGTTGAAACCGTAGAGGACATATTTTCCTGAGGGATCGAAATCAGCGAAATGGAGCTTTTGTAGTAATTTTTGACCCCTTCTTGACTCCTCAGGAGGCCGCAAAGGGATAAATTCGTTTGTTGATGGCTTCCAGAGCCAGAACAAGGAAAAGGATGAATGCCTCCATTGTCTAACTGAATCCAGTCGGATAAGACGCCACTTTTCGGAGTCATCAACCGAGTATCCAGGATTTAGCACGACATTTTCGGCATATACAAAGTTGTTACCATATTCGAATTGAATGTTATCTAAGACGATTTGGCGGAAAGTGGAGTCAGCTTGGCAAATTACAAACTGCTTATTTTTATAAGTCAAATAGAACCCCCGACCACCTTCTGTTTGAGTTTTGGGGAACTGGGAAGGATGTAGCCATCTTACCAAGACAGGCAGGCTTCGGTATGTGCCCTTCTGGTACGAATCCAAGGAAACATTTTTGTGGTCGGGTGAATATGAATTGAGCGTGATGTTTCGGTTTTCGAGTCCTGTGACTTTATTTAATGATTGACTGTGCCAAAGCTGTGCAGCTGTACGAATGTTTGTGTTGGAATACACTATAATAGCCAATAGCCAGGTGATGATCCCAACAAAAAAGATAAATCCGCATGTTTTTCTCAGGAATTGTGGTCCTCGGTCCTTAGCATACTCTTGGCTTTCAAAGACTTTGTCTGGATCATCAACTACTGACTGTGAAGAGAAATTGAGAGGAGCCTTTACAGCGTAGCTCAATGTGTCAAACACGACAGATGTTTCAGAGTAATCTGAGTCGACGTCCAGTATCAGTACCTGGTCATTTTTGGGACTTGGAGAATCTGGCGTGTTACTTAGATCTTGTAAAGCGATGTCTAAAGGTTGATAAGACATTCCAAGTTAAAGGAGCCGTAATTGTACGAATTGAGTTATTCAGCAATTAAATAAACGACACTTGAAGAAATGAATGAGAGAATGAATGGAATTTGTTGGCTGCCCCTCTGAAGTAACACTTGTTTTAGTGATAAGATGTAAGTATGGGGAAACGTAATTATTAGAGGGTTCTTTCTTTGGTGCAAGTTGGGGCAGAATTGAAATACAAGAAATTATCCTGTTTTTTTGAAAGGCGATTATGAAAACGTCTTTGAAAAATTGTTTAGTTTGTTTTCCGTTGGGCGATCCTCTTCCCAATTTATAGGCTTTTCCTCTATACTTCTAAGTGGACCTCCACATGCCACATCCGGAAGGAGCTAGAAAATCTGAAACCCACTTTCAAGAGGTTCCACATCAATTCGCCCATTCGTTAATGAATTTCAGCGCAGTTTTTGAGAAAGATGCTACTGAAGACATCCGACGTCGTGTATTTGTTGCGGATGTTCTGTCCATGGCTTTCCAAAGTGCTTTAGACAAAGCTTTGGAACAACTATGGAAGCACCATGACGATCCAGAACCCACGCAGAAACTATTGTTGACAGGTTTGAATTTATTTGTCTCGGTAACGAGAAAGATTTCTTCCGAGAAAGCACAGCAGCTTTTGGCTGACGACCATGTCTCCAGTCAGATCATCTGGAAATTGGGTCATTCAAGCGAGTCACTGGTAAAAGAGATCTTCCATGATAACCTAACGGATATCACATCTATGAACTCGGGTAAAAATAAATCTAATTCTTTGAATACACTTGTCAATGGTTCAAATGCTTTGGCTGATTTTACCGACTTGGCTGACTTCGCTGACTTGGCTGACTTTGGCACTAGCAAATCGTCTAATGCTCAATCCAATGTTGTGAAAGAAGATACGACCTCTGTATCCCAGGAAGGAGATTTAATTGTTGAGAGCTCTATTGGTATAGATGAAGATCCTTTCCAAATTGCCAACTCTATCATGTCTGTTTTTGGCCAGGTATTCAAAGCTGTGTTCAAGATATTCGACCTTGACAAATCTAATCTCTTGACCTTGCTCTTTCCAGATTCTGATGAAACCTCGGTGTTTACAAGCTCTCATTTACATGTGTTTCTCGCACATCTCAATGTCTTTATGAAAGAAATCGTCCAGAGTCAAGACTGTGATAACTACATATACGTGGATAGTGCTATACTCTTTTTGTTCGATCTCGCGGCCACTCTCACTCAAATCATGTATTCTGAGCGGTTCTCTAGGTCTGAAAATAGTCTGCGAGAGAAGACACTTTTTAGGATCTTCTTTGCTGTTAACTTCTCTGATGTATTTCTTGAAATCTTGGAGACAACAGTGCCATCAACAAGCCTGGGAGAAGATGATGCCGACTTGCATTCTCCTCGAATTGAATTTAAAACAGCTTTGAGAATTTATGCTCTTCTTTCTGAACTTTCTGGTTGCCCCGTCAGTTTATTATCACTGGAAAAAGAGACATTCCTCATGGACATTGGCAGCAACGATGACTCGTCTTCAAACGTGTATCGCGACTTTCAAGACAAGATTGACTTTGCTAAAAGCAAAAATATCACGGTCTTAGAGTCTAGATTTATTCCCGCCTTATCGGCACTCTTCAACTATTTCTATGATTTGCAACCAGACTTACTACTACATAGCTTGAACCACTCTTCGTTCTTTGGTTGGATTACAGGCCATGCATTTGCTTCAGATCTGTACGTTGCAATCAACACAATTGAAAAGTGTACGTCTCTAACTGAACTGCTCGAAAAATCGATGTTTCCCTTCATCGATTCGGATGATAAGCTGCTTGAGAATCTTAATTCCGAAAACGCACTGAAAGCCATCAGCAATAAGGTTTTCGAATTACCATCCTTTTTCATCGTTTCTTTGGCGATCAAATCACTTATAAGAAACGGCTCTTTTGTTAAGTATTTAACAACCACTTCTTCAAACGAGAAAATCTCTTTGCTTGATATTTGGCTTTGTGTGGCATCATATGTCAGTCAACATCAAAAAATTTCTCATCATGGTCGTAGTGGAGTGAAAAGTTTTCTTTTGGTTCTTCTTGAATTGACTGCCTCAAAGTCCCCAGCCCTTTCGCAACTCAAAGATCATAAGATCAATGAAAACATTTGGAAGCTATGCCATCAAAAGGCTCCATTTCTTCCATTATGTACGAATGGGCCCGAAATTTCCGCTTTGTTGTATTGTATTGACGTTCTTCAAATTACACTTCGATTCAACATTTCGAAGAATTTCAGTTTGGATAACGCAAAAATCGCTTTGACGGTATTGTATCAAATCCTAAAAGAGTGTGAGGTTCGCCCTTACGACGATTTGAACAATTTTAGATGGAAAGAAGTGTATGAAACCTTGGTTCATTTCATCCTCTTTGTCACTAGACATCGTAACGATGAAGACGTAAAGTATGTAATTGAGGAAGTTTTTTCAATATTTGAACTTGTCCTCAGCCCTACATTTGCCAAGGTTATTGAAAAGTCTGCAGACTTTTATCTCATTGGAAACCATATTATCAAGTCCATGAATTATGACTTGTTTTATATCATACTTCATGAGTATAAGTCGCTCTTGAATCTCTTCGAAAGATTTATCATAGATGAGTCAAATTTCCAAAGAACAAGAAAGGCGTTTGAGACACTTGAGTCTGAGTTCAAATTGAAGGAATCCAAAGAGATTGATGAAAGTACAGTTGTGCCTATCTTGAACAGACTCTCTTTATTGAGTGATGAAGACGCAACAGAAACTGTTGTGGATCAAAAGAAATTCAACTATGCCGAAACCTTAAAATATTGGCTGATGTCTAATGAACAAGGTAAAGCGGAGGCAGAGGCAGAGTACTTTGAGTTGTATGTGCAACTCTTCAACAAAAGACAAAAATACAAGGCATGAGTTTAGCGCTCCTTCTTGCAAATCAAAAGATACAATAGCTTCAATGCGGGCGAAGAGTGACAATAGTGAAAAAATTTTGTTTCCAAATTTATTTAATGATAAGTATGTATACACAGATAATTGAAAGCAAATTGACCATCATGAAAATTGAGATTGGCATTAATCCTTGTGGATAGTTCTGAAGAAGTCCATACACGTAGTGAAGACAACTAAAAGAATACCTCCACCAGGACCCAATCTCAAGACTTTAGGGATAAAACCCTTGTATAATGCAGCGACACCTTCTTCCTTGGCAACAGTAGCAATAGATGGTAAAGTCCAAACGTACTTAGTTGAACCTGCTTGGATTCTAGACTTGACAACGTCAAAAGGAGTGTTCAACATAGTACCAAAAGTACCACCAATGGTACCACAAGCCAAGTCGACAAGAGTCTTTTCGGTGGAGTTCTTAGGCTTTGGCATCAAACCTCTTACTTGGTGAATCAAACCGAAGTAACCAGCGTTCCAGGTGACATGTCTCCACATAGTAGACTCCAAACCCTTATATAAACCAAGAGCACCATCAGTCTTAACGATGTGCTTCACAACCTCGCCCATGCCGTTGAACTTAGAGCTCTTGTCTTGCAACTTAATCTTGACCAACTCAAAAGGAACAACGACAAATGACTCGGTAGCACCGGCAGTGGCACCGGTCAATACAGCCAAGGATTGGGTCATTACTGGAATGTCAAATGTTTTCTTGTAGAACTTTCCCCACTCATCATTGGCAGCGAACTTGATAGCTCTCTTTGGAGCCTCCATCAAGATTGGTGCACTGATACCCTTGTACAATCTTGAGAAGCCTTCTTCGGCAACAATCTTTTTCAAACAACGGATGGTACCATTGTAATCGCTAGTTGTAGCCAATTGTTGTCTTGTCTTGACGACGTCCAATGGGTACATCACCAAGATCTCCGAGACACCAGCAATGGCACCAGAAAGAAACTGATAGATAAAAGGCAAAGATTTAGGTTCAGACATTTTCGTATATATTTAATGAATTGAAGAAGAAGAACGACAATAAGAAGAACGATAAAAAAAGAATCTAAAATCAATGCGGCTTCTATTCTAGTTGCAAGTTTCCTCGAATCCCCGAATGAATGTTGGAGCGATTCCTCTGTGCAAGAACTTCACCCCATTCTCGCCCTTTAGGAAATGGAGGGGTAAGTCTTGGAGGAAACAACATAGTTAAATACGGCAGGTTATAGCGATTCAACGTTCAGGAGATATCTGCTGTCAATAGAATAATTTCTTTTAATGTTTCAAGTTCAATGCAAGGCATTTTCTTTTAATTTCTTCTAATTATCTTATCATAGGAGCGCGGGCCGCTTTCGCATATTCCTCTATCTGTGACTAATAGTAAGAAACCTATACCTAATATCGGGCGATTGGTCAACGGACGATTTCGGGACAATTTCGAGAAATTTTGCAACTAAGTGTACTTTGACTTATTAGGACTGAAAAGCTTGAATTAAACAGATTGACCATAGAAAGGTAAGGAAAAAGCTGCATTTTTTATTTTCTTTTTCTTTTTCTTTTTCTTTATTGGTTTTGGTTTTGGTTTTGGCTTCGGTTAGCTGTATTATTTTGTTCCAATTTTTCAGTTCTATGGCTAATTTACCTCTTCGCCTCGGCTTGGTTCCAAGTTTTCTTCACAAGTTTGGCCCTCAGATGCCGTGAATATATTGTAATTCTGCATTAGGCTTAAATAAGCATTATTATAAAATAATTCAAATTTTGAGGATTCAATGAAGAATATGTTCGCTAAATTGTACTAAGATAAAAAAAAATCTTAACCCCTTGATGTAATTCTGCATGCTTTCTTGTGGTAGAGAGTAGCCATCGCCTCTTCCTAGTTTTATTCCGGGTAACCCCATCGATTATACTATATAAGGACGGTTGATTTCTTTCTTCAAAACTTCGTGCGGCATCCAGAACTTATACCGTGTTGCTTGTCTGTTCACGTAATCCCTACGAGTTGGCGAGTGTCAAGTTCTGGCCAGAACAATATCCAGTGATGGACATCGGCCATCTTAATGCCCTTTCATGAATATGGTTAACGCACTTGTGCATGGATTTTCATGAGGGCTGGGAGGTCAAACATAATGTAAAAACTTGTAAAAACTTGTTATTTCTTTTTAATTATGACACTTTGTTTGTCTCGTGATTTTTTGTTTCTCTTGTGTCTTTTTTTCAATTTTATTAGATGACAACTGTACATTGTTGGTGAATCCTGACAAGTTGGAGTTACAATCATGGATGCATATGCTTTCAAAGTTTTTTGCGTTGATTCCATCTTCGTGTTGGTTCCACCTTCATGTTGGTTCCATCGTTTGCTGCTGAACTTCTATCAACAGTTATATTTGGGAAGCGTCCCCCTGTGTCACAAAGTTTTCTTATCATCATTATACGCTGTACAACGATCCGCTTCTCATCAACGCAAGCATTATGTTCAAAAAAACCCCAAGGACTATTGACATCTTTTGTGTTGTATTGAACATTGAATCATCCATCATAAGAAACACAAGAGCAACAACACCGAGAAACGTGCCTAGTAGTAATCCAATCAACAAATCTTCGTTGTGGATAGTACCTTCTAAGTCAGCTGGAACCCCTTCTTCTACCACCACACCATCGGTTCCTCTACTGACTGAAGCGGTATTAGTGCCATTCACCGTAGACTCGAGCCAGCGCTCTTCGAGCTGGCGGATATATTCTTGTCTACTTTCATCTTCCTCTACATCAGTAACTGCATTACTACCCTGTTCTTGGGCCATTGCCGGAAAGTGTATCTGATGAAATTGCCTCCGTAGGTTAATCACATCACTTTCACTGACGCCTTGCAGAAGAAGTCTATCAAATCCTATAACAGGAGCTTCAGTGCTTTCTTCTTGTGCAATTCTATCCAATTCTCGTTCATTTTCAAGTTGTTGAGAGGATAAGATATCCCCAATCAAGCAATGTACATATATTCTTATCTGCTCCGTCGATTCCAGCGAGTTTTGCAATTGCTGCAATTTGGGCCGCAATATTTCGACAGCAAAGTTACTATGATCATTCAAAACACGTCCGTTATAAATAAGTCGAAGTCTTCTGTGTTGTGTTGACGGGAGCTTTTGTCGAATCATCATTTTGCAAAAGGATGTATTAACAAGCTTATTGAAATCATCCTTTTGGGGATTGAAAGAAACTGGAATATCTAGGTCAGGATCAGAGCCAGCTCCAGTACCTGAGAACCGAACTGTAATAACTATTTTCATGATTGATAAGGAGAGCAGTAGTCAATAGTTGTGTTGCATGGGGCGAGAAGTGGGGAGGAGAATGGCACAAAGCCATTTCGTAGATGGTTGTAACTATTCTTATTTGTTAGAAAAGATAAAATAAATTCTTGCCCATAAAAAAATCAATTGATAAATTTAAAAAAACGGGGATGTATTTTCCCAACTAGTTAATAGATATAACTTACACAGCAGGTCAACATGCAAGCTTCGTTCCTCATGGCCCAATGGTCAAGGCGTCTGGCTACGAAAGTAACCACTTCTGTTGGAACCAGAAGATTCCAGGTTCGACTCCTGGTGGGGAAGCTTCTTTTTTGACTTTTAACAACTTTTCTATGAGTTGTTGGTTATTCGCATTTTTTTTCTTTCTTCTAAGTTTCATTCCTTTGGCGCTATCGTGTATGTTGCTAGTATTTTGAAAAGTAGTCTATTTTTGTCAAGCTTCGTTCCTCATGGCCCAATGGTCAAGGCGTCTGGCTACGAAAGTAACCACTTCTGTTGGAACCAGAAGATTCCAGGTTCGACTCCTGGTGGGGAAGCTTTTTTTTATTTTTTTTTGATTTTAAGCAAACTTGACTACGAGTTTGAGTTTTTATATTTTTTTATATATTCTTCTTTCCTCCTGCTATCAGTTCAATGGGGAAAGTTTTCGTTAGGTGGAAGTGTTAGAGTATCAGTAAGGTGACACTGATACATAAGCGACCACAATTATTAGTACCAACATCGAAATGATTGGGAAGTTATCACCTAACAATTGCAAAAGGTGATCTCATGAGCACATTTTCAGAATCATGTTATAAATTTCGAAACAAATTTTTTGATTACCTAGACTTCTTGTTCTTTCCCGTCTCTCTTTCTACTAATTTTGCTCGTTTGTCATGGAGTGTATGCTCTTATTGGTATTCCAAGTAGGTGCGGTGAACTAGTTGAGTCAGGCCATATAAACTGCATTTTTTTTCTATTCGTATCCCTTTCCTTTTGCAATACATCTACTGAAAATGCTTCCTGCTCCTATTAACATTCAAAAATGGATTGAGGAAAATGAACACCTTCTCCAGCCTCCCGTAAACAACTATTGCCTTCACAGAGGAGGCTTCACTGTGATGATAGTTGGTGGACCCAACGAAAGAACTGACTACCATGTAAACCAAACCCCAGAGTACTTTCACCAATTGAAAGGTGAGATGTGCTTGAAGGTTGTTGATGATGGTCAGTTTAAAGATGTTGTCATTAAAGCGGGAGATTCCTTTTTATTGCCTGGCAATGTTCCCCACAACCCAGTTAGATTCGCCAACTCAATTGGTCTTGTTGTGGAGCAAGATAGACCAGAGGGCATAAACGATAAAGTCAGATGGTATTGCAAATCTTGTAAGGAAATCATTCATGAAATAGAATTTTACTGTTACGATCTCGGAACCCAAGTTAAGGATGCAATTCTTTCCTTCGACTCCGATATGGTCGCAAGAACATGTAAGAACTGTGGAACTTTGAACTACTCCAAGCCACAGTAATTTGATATGAGACGTTGCTTTTTTTTAGCTCACCGACATGAAATCGCCTAATTGGTATGTAATTATGAAGAAGGATGGGAGAGGTTATTTGGATGGAATATCAAATTGGAAATACGGTCAATACACAAATAATAAAAAACTTAGAGCTCATCTGTAAAGAAAATATCTTGTTTGAAAATAAATATAGTTTCATCAACTAGATCAAAGGCATATTGATTAGAGCTTGTAATCTTGGCTCTTACAGTTTATCCTTAAGCAATTCTTGAACTTCATCAAAACCCCATTCAACAGCCTTTTCGACTGGCTCATCAAAGATATAAGGCAAGACTGGAACAATTCCAAGACCAATAGCCACAGGACCGTACGTCTTAATTGGCTTGAACTTTACGTTCTTGAAAAGAATAGATGAATATCTAACGGCTGAATGAATCGTGAAAGCGGGAAAAGCCATCGATGCCAAACTTTGGAAAATACCTCTCTTCAATGCTACAGTTTTCCACTCAGTTTCTTCGTTGGGATCTTTGTGGAAACTCTCGGCAATGGCCGCATTCAGTGGCGGGTAGGGGTAATTCCAAGGCTTAAGACCAGGAAAGAAACGACCCTCGTCTTTCATTTTTGCTTTCCATGCTGCATAACTCACGTCTCCGATTAAGTAAGCCCATGAGATTCCGTATCCAAATGTAACGAGGAATGGATGAGCAACTGGACGGAAAGACTCACCAATATCCGAGGTGTAAGCTACGTATCTATGTGAAGCACGAAGGATTGTTTGGAATCTTCTGGCATATGCCGCATATCTCAAGGATCCTTCTTCCTCATCTTGTTCGCTATGAGCAGATATGTCAATTGGTTCTTTTGGCATCACAAGGGCTGTTGGTTCACTGTGGGGGTTATCTTGGGCTAGATCACAAATACTTTGAGATAAACCAAGATGTATCACGTGCGAACGAAATGTCTAATCAAAAACAACAAATATAGCTTGGGTGGTAATTCATTTTTCTATTCTTTGTTGGCTCTTTTGAAATGTTTTTGTATTTTTAAAACAAAGACAATTAAAAATCAATTTATGTTCTCAGTGACATGTTTTCAAAAAAGTGGAAACTTTGGAGAAGAATTGAGATCTTAGAGATAAACAATATGAAACAAACAATTAAGGTCGAATGAGACTCGGATCAGAAGACAAAAGTCAAACATTCTGTATTTATTGATCATATTTTGTTTAACATGGGTGTTTTTTGCTTATTCTTTACTATATTTTTACAAACTGTACAGCAAGAACTGAATTAGAAAGTACAATTCGAAGTCAGCAAATACAACATAGAGCAAAAGAAAAAGACAGAAAGACAACCGCCTGAGAATCAGTAGCCTTTTTGATTCAATTTAAAAAAAAGAAATAAAATAAAATCTGCCAAAGAAGCAAATCACCTCTTTCTTTAGTAACTCATGGCACTCCTAAGCGATAATAGCTCACCTAGGAGATAATGCAACAAGATCAAGACCGACCAAGAATATCGCTTGTTCAGAAAATCACGTGGAAGAAATCTAAGACATTTTATTTAGAAGGCATAAAATTCGTCAATAGTTACTTCGTTTGTATTGCTTGCTATCTGATTTCTTGATTACTCCCAAACCCTGTATAACACATCACTAGTAGCGATTTAGACACAGGAACATAGAACTATTTTGCAGCCAATTCTACTCAAAGCAGTGGTGGAAGTTCACGTGATCAAGGAAATGATCTGAATAAACTTGATTAGTGATGCCTGCCAAATGCGATAGGGACTTAATTTGATCTTCGAACATAACATGAGATACCCCCACAAACCTGTCATCGGTCGATACTTTCAGTGGCAGTTACCGTTATTGCCAGTTGTTCCTAGGCGCTTCAAAGCCACCTCATCTGCGGTTCCTAAGAGCGCTAATCCACAATTATCCTTCCCATGTTTGGATAGAATGGAGCAAAAGACAAAAACTTTGGCAACTGCTATGAACGAGCAACAAAAATTCTGCCAAACAAACATTAACTCGTTGGAAGGAGGGCCGGAACCTTCTTACTCGAGAGTTGTGACTGGTTTTGAGGTGTATGAGCACAAGGAGCGCACTTTTATGGACAATGGTGGATTTTTGCCCTCATATGAAATAGCCTATGAATCTTGGGGAAATCTCAATGTTTCGAAAGATAATATGATTCTTCTTCATACCGGGCTTTCAGCCTCATCTCATGCAAAGTCACTGCCAGCTAACCCCAAGAGTGGATGGTGGGAAAACTTCATTGGCCCCGGTAAATACCTAGATACAGACAAATACTTCATTGTATGTACAAACGTCTTGGGTGGTTGTTATGGATCCACCGGCCCTTCATCTATTGAGCCTGCCACAAATGAACACTACGCAACCCGTTTCCCTATAATGACAATTAATGACATGGTGAGAGCGCAACGTGAAATGGTTCGTTCTGTCTTCGGTGTCACTAAACTTCATGCTTCTGTTGGTGCTTCAATGGGTGGAATGCAGTCTCTTGCTTATGCATGGGAATTTCCTGACGAAGTTGAACATGTCGTGAGTATCAGTGGCTGTGCGAGATCACACCCATACTCAATAGCTTTGAGACATACACAGAGACAAGTTTTGATGAGTGACCCTAACTGGAATAGGGGGTTTTATTATGATGGTATCCCTCCACACATAGGAATGAAGTTAGCCAGAGAAATTGCGACAGTTACCTACCGGTCAGGACCAGAGTGGGAATCTCGCTTTGGTAGGAATAGAGCAGATGATTCTAAACCTGTTGCATTCTGTCCTGACTTCTTGGTCGAGACGTATCTCGACCACGCAGGAGAGAAATTCTGTCTTGAGTACGATGCTAACTCGCTTCTATACGTTTCGAAAGCTATGGATGTCTTCGACCTCGGTAAAAAAAATCGAGAACGGGCACAGAGTATCAGGGATTCAACCGCACGTCAATATTGTAGCGAGAGGTTCGAACAGCACTCCAGTACTGTCCCAGAGGAGCCTTACAAAGAAACGATAAAGAAGGCAACTGACACTCTTGAAGACTCGTGGAAAGACTTACAAGATGGTATGGCAAAGATAGCCAATAAAAAAGTATTGGTTGTTGGTGTTGAGTCAGATATCTTGTTCCCAGTATGGCAACAGAGGGAGATTGCAGACGTTCTTAAGTCAGTGAGTCAGCAAAAGGAAAATATCGAATATTTGGAATTGGGAACGGATATTAGTAATTACGGACATGACACTTTCCTTCTCAATCTCGACCATTTCGGACCAAAAGTGCGCAGCTTCTTGGAACTGTAGAAGGAGTTCATCTGCGAGCGCATTCTTAAAAATTATGAAAGATATATGTTTTTAGAACAATAAATGCAATTCATTAATTCTCATTCATCTATGTATATTTGAATGCTTTTCTTGCAAGTGTTGCTAACCTGATCTATGTTGGTCTAGACACAGTTAGTGTTAATTGATTCAGGATAAGCAAACTGGTTCGTTTGAAGAATTCAATTATCCCAAAGAGCCATAGTTACTGTCCAATTCATATCCCAATTTGCGTGACAATTGGTATACCTTGTCTCTGATTGTCTCTACCACGGCTTTAGCCAAACCAGTGCTTTTATGGCGGGTTTCAGTGTTTTCCATGTGATGAGGAAGTAAATTATCGTGCGAGCTCAAAGAAACAAATAAAGCAAATGGAACAAACCAGACACACAAGCCGAAAAATGATACAACTTCACTGAGCAGTGGAATCACAGGGGCCTTATACCCTTGACGAAGCTGTTCCTGAAACAGAGGAGTTGGAGGGTGCAGAAAGTAATTGAACCACATAAAATGATTGATGATCACCAAGACGCACGATGCAAGGAAGATCGGTGAAGTCAATTCTACGTAGGGAAACTTAGAGAGGTTTTGAAGATAGACCAAGTAGGATAATACCAGGAACATGATCTTGAAAAATGGAAAAGAATCAAAAAGCCATAGGAGTATATGTGTGATAATTATTCCGTAGATTGCTTTTTTAAGCAACCTTTTGGTAGGTTCTGTGTGCTCTTCAACAAGCTCCGAAAGGTAATACAAGCCCAGTGCGATTGCTAACACGAGCAAGAAGAAACCAATGACGATCCCAACATAAGATAGCAACGCTAAGAACATATCGAGATTGGGTTAGGGTTGTTATATTTACTATCGGATTAGGTGGCTCGTACAAGAAATGTTGATGTAGGGACAGGTGAAGTGCACATTAGGAAAGAAATGTGACAATACTACCTTCGTCCTAATGTTGTCTTCACTTTTTTTTCTTTGGAAAAGCAACAATAAATTTCTTTAATTTTAGTATGAAATATGCATTAATGAATTGAAATGTATGGAAAGCCCCACTATGGTCAAAATTGAAATTGGTGAAGACTGATCAGTGAAGAAAGATAAAAGAAGAATCAATGGAGGTTCAATGAATCCTCTAATCATAAATTTCTATCGGAGGGATTCTATCGGTGTTGAAAAACCAATTCTCGCCTTCAAGTTCACGTTCCAACCAGTCCACTGGGAAGAGAACAAGATGGCCCTGAACCTCCTCTAAAATCCTTTGCGCCGAATCTTTATCGAATATCTTATCACCAGCTTTGGCTCTTCTGCGGTTGCTAAATGTTCCAGCACGTCTTCTGTTCTTTTTTGTAGGAATGGAAGTACCCTTTTCTCCATTTTTAATCCCTCCATTACCTTCTCCCTTCAAAACTCCGTTCTCGGAACCATGTAAGCCATTGTTTCTCTTAGACTTGGCATGTTCGGTAGAGGTATCACTGCTTTCATCTTCTGAACTGCTAGATGAAGAAGTTGTAGACGCATCTTCATTGTCATCTTCGCCATCTTGGTCGTTTTCATCTATACATTCTGGAATGAAAAATTTGTGTTTTTCGGAAGGTTTGCCTGTTGTTTCAGCATCCCCCGAAGGAATTTCACCGAGGATACCTGTTTCGGTTTGGTAATCTCCAAGGTTGATCGTTGCATGGCTGTCTTTTCGTGAATGCAACTTTTGGTTCATTTTTGGGCCATCAGATTCAAGCGGGCCCTTCTCAAGTGAATGGTCAGCATCTCTAGTTTGCGATACTAGAAAAGCTTTGGCCAACTTCATAAATTTCATGTATGTGGCCCATGAACGTACAGTGTCGTCGGGCTGACAATGGAACACCAGGCGGAAAATATCGGTATTCTTTCGTGCTGTCTCATACCAGATATCCTCATAAAATTCTGGATCGACAGGATCTTGAAAACCGTAAGGATCAACAAATTTAGTCACATTGTCACTTTCCAGTGCATTGATACCTCTCATGGTCTCTTTAAATCCTTCATCATCGAGCATCACAATAGGAATTTGCTCAGTCACAGGGTCAACAGAGTTCAAATCTTGTGCCTCTATGTTGATTTCATTGACCACATCTATCGCACCAGTTTCATCAATTTGTTCGCTTGGATCCGAAGAAGCTCCATTACCTTCACTATTACTAGTGTCTTCTTTATTAACCTTGCAAATAGCATCGGCATTGTTAGCATTGATGGTATCTGGAGAAGAAGAGCTAGCTTCTTTCTTAGTGATAGAGTTATTCGTTACAGCGCGAACATAAGGTGGCAATCCAACAGCAAGACGGCGCTTTCGCTCCGCTTCCGCTTGTTTTGCATCCCTGGCAGCCACACGTTGTAAGTAGTCGATTTTCTTAAGGAAAAACCACTTTTCCTTGTTGTGTGTAACCGATTCTTCAGTGTCGGGATCTTGATGTTCTAAAAAGAGGAAGCTGCACACGCTGCTGGCATCAGGGAGAAAAGTCTTATTTGGAGTCTCTTCTTCAAAATCTTGTGCCAACTTTCTCAAGTATCTTGCGTTGTCTAAACGTGCCATCTTTGCCTGGTTCGAACGGTATTTATCAATTCCAGCACCAAAAACATCACGTTTGTGGTTGGTGTTTTGTTGAACTCTTGGATCAAAAGAATACTTCTTTTTCTCCCTGATACCCGTATTAGCCTCACGAGGTCCCGTTCTGTTATTAAAAGAAATGGGGAGTGCCATTGGTTGATTTGAATCGTGAGAGGAAAGGTCTGGTGGCGTGGAATCAACTGGTACTTCAACAACACACGCAGAAATGCCCGAGTTCTTACAATAGGATTTCCAATGATCCGTACCGCTGGGTTCTTGCAAAACATATCTTGTAGCCAATTCTACCGCGGCAGATAATTGTTCATCTTCAGCATTTTCGAACGTAGCAGTTTTCGCATTTAATCCATCCTTTGTTTTGGCAAATTCTAAGATTCTTTCGAATTTTCTTTCAACAGCATCTAAGATATCAACTGCCACACCCATGTGCTCTCTCATTAAACGCATACGAAGAGTGTGAGCAAACTTCCCAACCCGTACTGGTTGACCGTTTACTACTGACTTGACACTTTCCGAGTCTCTAACAATGGCCGCAACCTCAGAATCTCTTGATCCTTTCATTGATCTTTCATTGATGTTAGCGCTTCCAATAATTGCGACTTTGTCATCAACTATCATGGTCTTGGCATGGATATAGAGCTGTTCGGTGACAAGTGATCTATTTGGACCCAACATACCCCATTTCCTCAAGGAGAAGAATTGAATATAATCCTCGGGATTGATGCCAGCCTTTCTCAATTTTGCAAAGAGACATGACGTCCCGCGCAGGATTGACATGTACTGGCATTGCATAACAACTCTCACAGATGAGCCATCAATTTCGTCTACTTGACTTTCAAAGCCAGGTACTAAGGGTATAATAATGATAGCTCTCCAAGACTTCCCTTCTTTGTTGGCTCGAATTATACGATCAACAATAGCATCTCCAATTCTGTTCTTTATCTCTGTTCCATCAATAAAGCACGAGGTAACGAAAAATTGATTCTCAATGTAAATGAAATGTTCCGAGTTTTCAATCAATTTCAAATATGCTTGATGGATGCTCTCCTCATGCTCCTTTAAGCCAAGAGACCAATTACCTGCTGAACGGAGTATCTGAACTTCACATGTTCCTGTCAACTTGAGATCCTTGAGTTGTTCAGGGGTCAAATCTGGCGGCGGCGTAAGAATGGGTGTGAGTCTGCTGGGACGCTTTTGTCTTAAAAGGTAGTTCCAACGTTGAACGAAGTGTCGCGAGAGGTCCCGAGCGACTTCTCCTGAAGTCATCATATGAATGTCGTGCCATGGCATTCTTGGTGTAATTTTTCTGTCATACAAGGTTTCATATGGCTTGTCAAGGTTTGAAAAATCTTTCACACGAGTATTAGAGTAATCCTTACCAGGAAAGATGTTAAAAGCGTCAAATTGTTCAGGAGTCAAATCTTCAGAATCAAGGTTTTCGAATCCTACATTGGAATCATCTGAGAGAACATGATCTGGAGTATCGTACCTTCCATAGCACATGTCCAAACCACCAATGAAAGCCACATTGTAGTCCACGATACAAAGCTTTTCATGATGTGCCCAAAAGTAAGTATTTTGAAGTAGTTGATTTGGCGACCGGATAACGTGAATATTCTCTTGATTTAAGGACACAATAGAATGTTTCGTGTACAAAGAGTCAATAGGAATGATAGTGCCCACATTACGATACACAATAACAAAAATCTTGACACCTTGTTGCGCTTTCCTTTGCAATATTCTATCAACACGAAATTGTTGATTCCCGTTCGCCGGACGTCTAAGATAGAGCTCTGGAGACAACCACCAGTCATGAATGAAGATGACATCCTTAGCCATTTCCATCGCAGCTGATGCAGCCCAAAAATAATCCCTAGCGTCAACTAGCCATTGCGCATAACAGTTGGTACGAACGGGAGCAAATGAATTGAAACGGTGTTTATCAGACCAAACTGTGCTATTTACCATCTCATTAAGAGATTGTAACCATAGCTTTTGCTCTATGCGAGATTTTGGAAGAATAACAAGTTTTCTTTCATTATTCTCCAAAGTGATTTTAAGATGGGGGAAAACTTGAGTCTGAACTCTATCTGCAAGTTGGGATTCTGCCTCTATTCGAGACTGGGATTCCTCTGCATAATCTGAGTCAGTATCAGAGCCTTTTTGACCATTTTTGTCATTGGCTTCGAATTTGCCGAGAATCTTGAATGAGGAATCAACTAGGAAGACTTCAAGAGGTGTGGTAGAGATGATATCAGGAACATACATGACATAGCTGCCTCTCACGAGAAACCATTTTTCAGATCTTCTGTCAATCATTGATTTTAAATCGTTTGCTTTGAAATGTCCGACTCTCCAACCTTGGGATTTGGCTGTACCTCCAACATGAATCACACCCTGTTTTCCTATGTAGCCTGTCTCATAATTAAGAAGAGATGAGATAGGCGAAATTTCAAAGAAATGGAAAAGACGATTGGATTGAGGGCGCATAGCCACTTGAACAATAAGTTCTTTCAAATAATTTTCAATTTCTGTGGTGTATTGCTGATTTTTGAGAGCACGACTTCTTATTTGTTCTGGGGAATCCATAGCCATTGAAGATAAGGAAGATTGAGCGCTAAAATGAGCCCTTAAAGTTGAAAATCGATCACGAACGCTATGTGCGCTCAAATCAGATTGCATATCGTCGTCAAAATCTCCCAGAGGTCTTTGTGAATGAGAGAAACGACTTCCAGTCTGTTGGTCACCAGGTTGTCGTACCACGCTTGCAGCACGAACATCATTGTTTCTTCTCAAAAGGGGTGGAACTGGATATCTGGGAAGATCTGAAGCTTTGAAAGAAGTCCGGACACCTAGCCATTTGAGACGGGAATGCAAATAAAGAATATCTTTGGCTGTCTTTTCGATGGACCATTTTAGTCTTTGAGACGAAACACCATACTGTAGGTCAATCTTGAACTTACGGTTCTTCGTCATGGGAGATCGTGAGACATCAGTAATTTTCATGCTCATTAAGGATAATAAGAGAGGAGCACGGGCTATTCCATGCTCATCTTCACAAAAGCATGAAGCAACAAGATTTATAGCTGGAGCTCCGAAACTCAATGCGTTTAAGAGATCAACAGCCCTTTTTGCAGCCTCTAAGTCCTCATTAGAACAGCCAGTTAGCTCAGCACCATCTTCGGCCACTTCTTGCCGACGGTCTTTATCTTTTGTTTTTTTCCGGAATAAGTTAAACAAATTGCGTGCTTTTTTGCTGTCTTCACTAAGTGTAGGAGATGTAACTTTCGGAGAGCCGAAAATGGTCGATCTACGAAATGGCGAGAAATGAGAACTAGATGGATGTTTGATATTTTTGGAAGGTTCTTCGTCGTGTGCCAATTCAGTCATAGGATCAATTGCAGAGTTATTGGACTCCACTCGTTGAATAGGTGGTTCATGAGATGGCTGGTCTCCATCGATGCTTCTCATATCGTCCTCGCTAAAGGGCATATTGGCCAATGCTTCGTTATCTTCATCTTCATTATCTAGGCGCGCCTCATTAGGGTCCGCTTTAGCTGCTAATAGACTAAGTGAGTTGCCGATAATGCTTGTTGAGTTCCCACTATGTAGTGAGGTTCGTCTCTGCTTCCATTGCTTAGGCAGCGTATTTCCTGGAGACTCCGGCTTAAGAAATTCATTTTCCTCAGAGAGAACGGAGGTTGGCAGTACCATCAGGAATTCCAAAATATGGGTTTCTTAACCTCTGCTTTGGGTAGGGGCTGGGATAGATCGTTTATAGCCTATCCTGAGCAATCACACTGTGTGCATGCCCCTAATATCCAAGCATTCTAGTTCGTGTTTTAGAGTTGAAGTATAAAAGGTATAATTGGGGGAATTTAAGAATTTCTTCGAATGGGAATTTTTATTTTATTGAACTGTATGGAACTAGTTGATTTGAAGATAAGTCAAGTGAAGAGATCTTCTAACTATTGCTCCAATTATATATGTACGGCCATAAAATCCTACAGAATTACCTCATTCTGGCTTTTTCAGACCAATTGGCAAACAAACTAGGATTCTAATTTGAAGTTGAAGATAATGAAACGTTTGAAATTATGTTTTCAATGAACTTGAATTGGTTGGATCTCGAGGCAGGTCTCCTAAAAAGAGCACTCAACGAATTCAGGTTGAGCAGAGACAATCGCAGTTTTTTCAAAATATTCATAAAATATTTCCCAAACTTGAAAAAACAAACTTTGTACAAAGAAGATTATTTGTATCATAATCTAGGTTTGCAGCGTAGTCTTAGCCACCTGCAACAGGTACTTCTGCTCTTATAATCATTCAAATTCTTATCAGTATACATTTGACTGGATCAGTGCCTTTGACATGCAAAGTGAAAGATAATGAAAAAAAATGAGAATGAAAAAAGAAAGAGAGAGCCAACTTGACAAGCATAGCTCACCCTAGTCAATTAGAATATTTCAACCAACAATCTTTGCTTGTGACCGAGCCAAAGAGCGTGATCTGTGTGGTCTTTTAAATCACCTTCATCGGTACGAGGATGGATTAAAACAGATAACTTACCGTGGTTCAATTGATAGAATGCAATAAGCCGACCAACCAAAGCAGGATCGTAGGCGCCTGCAGTGTCCAATTCCCACATGATAATCGGATGGGGACCAATTGGTCTGTTCACTGGTTTATGAATGGACACTCTGCGAGCTGCAATTTCGTCGGCGAATTCAGCTGCAACCTTCTCCATAAGGTCAAGAGATGCTTGGGCCTCTTTAGCACTGGAGCCATTGAAGTAAGTGTGGAAGTCGTAACTGTGGATTTTCGTCATTAAAAATACCGTCTCTATATCAATATGAAAAATTCAAACCGAAAATTTCTCTTCAATTGTTATTAGTCCAAGTTCTATGGCTAACGGGAAGTGGGAGCCATATATACGCGCGATATATCTCACCTTACACAGTTTTGACAAATATTTTGTCATGACGCTCCGATATTGTGTGCTTACTAAAGGCACATTTAAATTTTTCAAGAAAGCTCAGACCATAAAATATTGTCTAAAAAGTATTTGGTCTTTCGATGAATGATTTCGTTAGTCGAAAAACACTTTTATCCCTAGCATATTGCATGTGGAATTCATATCAGTCAATGTAAGATGGCGAAGTTGATCCCACTAGGGCATGGCCAGCCACGAATTGCCAAATAAATAGTTACCATATGAGTAATTGACAGATAAAATTGCCAATTTTTCATTTAGAAATTTAATATGTCCATCCACGTAAGTAGGAAACGGGTAACTTTACTAACGCAATTGGGGATCTTGAGAGTATGGTTTCCTACGCAAGAATATGATTGTCCATGCCAGAATATGCTTTTTCTCTCATTTTGAACAATCCTCGGTCGTGTTAATTTGTTGCATGTCGATGTTTATGTAGCTGCCATCTCCGTCTTCCAAATCAATGCTCCTTCTCTGGTTTAATCGATAGCTTTGATAGAAAATACAAAGGGCTAAGGCCAAACCACTACCGAAACAATTGAAGAAAATATCATACGCATCAAAAATTCGGTTCGGGTTGATAATATGTTGGAGAAATTCCAGACACACTGAAGCACCTACTGTCATTACCAAGAATGTGAGTTTCCAAGGTTTGTGGATATCAAAAAGGAAGTAAAATTCGGCAGTCAAAGCGAAAAATACCCCGAAATGTAGAAACTTATCGTGGTTGAAGCTCACCAGGGCAAAGCCAAGATAGGCTGCTGTCAATAACGAAGGAATAAGTACTGGCAGGTTAGCAATTGGCAAGTGATTTTGAGAGAACCGCAGTTCTGCGGGGATCAAAATGTTAGCATACGTATTAGAATGGGCTTTCTGATCATATTGAGGTGATATGGAATTAAATTCAAGGGGGAAAAACAGACTTGAAAGACAAGTTACTGTGCGATTTGGTTTAGATCTCCGTTTGATCCAGAGTTTAACACAAAAAAAAAAAATTACGTTGGAATTTGGTACAAACCAAGAATTGATTACATAGATAACCAAATTGTTGGAAAATTGGGTATTCTTTGTGATTTTCGACCCTTATCTTTTCTGGAGCCCCAGATGCCTGAAGAGATGCCTTGAGACGTCACAAGATGTCTTATTGAGGTCTTCTCACGATCTTAACTAATAACATCGATCTTATTATAAGTATAGGTAAATTCGTTTGTTCGATACATTATACTGCCACCCGTTAATATCTATATCTAGAGCCACATTTGCCTCTGCAATAGCAAACCTGAATTCAGTTCATCATTTAGAGACTCTCTAGTCTAGGCCAAAAAAAAGCATGAAGCCCGGAAACCGATTACTATCATTAAAATACTTGGTGTCGTCGATCCCGCAAAAGACGCGACAGATCGAAAAACTTCAAATATCTCCTATTAAAAAACCTGAACCGGTAGACCTTAATCAGTTGGTATGGGACGCATATGATCTCAACTCCTACTTCAAGCTTCCCAACACTGACGAACCTCTGAAGTCTCTTCTTGTCAAATCAGATACATTGTTTCATGTATCCAGAACCAAACACGAGTGGACATGTAGCTCGTACGCTGATTTGCCCGATGTGAAAGTACAACGTATGGAAGAGGAGAGACTAACCAAGCTTCAACTGATAGAACCATACAGATGGAACGAGTACCATGGAAACTTACTGAGATCCAGAACATCATTTGGAGTCGATCCACTGCTTTTAAAGCCACTTCCTGAAGTTCTCTTCGTGGGACATACAAACGCTGGAAAATCCAGTCTTATTAACAATGTTTTTGCAAGCAGAGAACTGGCTCGTTTGGCAAGTTCTGAAACTAATTTAGCATTCGAGTCCAGCAAAGCAGGTTTTACCCAATGTCTCATCAGCTTCAACGTGAGCTCGAGGTTGAGGCTAATAGATACCCCTGGTTATGGAGACTACTCCGCAGAAGAGCAAGGATCCTTGGTTTTAGACTACATTCTGCAAAGGAATCAACTCATGAAAACTTACATGGTTATTGATGGTACTGTTGGATTTAGACCTGGTGATGAGTTACTCATGAATCATCTCCAGGGTGCCAAGCGTCCTTTTGAAATTGTCTTTTCCAGATTAGATGAAGTGGTGAAGAAGAAGTTTCCAAAGGACATTGTCAAAAAAAAGACACTTTTGAATCATGAATTGGCTCACGAATTGGCAACTGAGGGAAATTCACGAGTAGTTGAGCACTTTTTGAAGATAATGGAGCAGGCCGATATGGATTCGTATTCGATGCTCACAGGGGTTTATTTCAACAACTCTCAAAGCAACAATGTGTTGAAAAGAAGAAGCGGTTATCGGGCTTTGCGTGCGTCTATGATGAAGACCTGTCAATTGTAAATAGTAGAAGGCTAGCCAGTCAGTCAGTGGTATCTTGTTGTTGGTGTTGTTGGACAAAGTGAAGCCGAAGCTAGCGATGGGCAATAGGATTATTAATACTACAGGCTAGAAGGAATAGTTTCAAGACAATATCGTTTTATGAAGTGTAATTTACATGCAATCAGAGTAGAATGGGGTTAGTTGGATACCATTGTAGCATCGGCGAAAGGTCTCTAAAAGCGACCACCACGTCCGCCGCCACGGCCACCAAAAGAGCCACCACGGGAACCACCACGACCACCAAAACCACCACGGGAGCCGCCACGGCCACCGAAAGAACCGCCACGAGCTCCACCACGGCCGCCAAAGCCTCCACGAGAACCACCACGGCCACCGAATCCACCTCTACCACCACGAGCAGCACCACCAGCAGACTTTCTCTTTGGCTTAGGACCAACTTCCTTTGGCTTTGGCAAGAATCTCTCCATAGGGAGCAACTTGTCAGGTGCTATGTAAAACTTATCACCATCCTTGAAAGAGGAGGCTTGGACACCCTCAGAAGGTTTGATTGTGAAAAAGACCTCGTTCAAAGGACCCAAAATTTCATCAACCTTACCGACTTGAGTTTTGTTCTCCAAGTAAATTGGAGCGTTGAAGTATGGGATCTTAACGTTAATGGAGCGACAGACAATGTCACCCTCGCAAGAGTGCAAAAAGGAACCCATTTCCAAAACAGAGTCGGGTGGACCTTGTGGGGCATTGAAGCCACCACGGGCACTGAAGCCACCACGACCACCTCTGAAGCCACCTCTACCTCTGTTCATGGCTGTGTAATATTTTGAGGTTATCAGATATTTCAGTAAGAATTTTTGAAGAGATGAGTTTGATGCCATGGAGGTACGGGTGCGATGTCCTCTTTTGGATAATGAAAGTGCAAAAAAAATTAATTAGTTTTTAAGTTTTTTGATTTCAAATTTTCATCTGTTGTTTCTTCACATATCTATGTATTTTTTTTTCAATTTTTTGCTTTGTGGTTACAATACGTTTTAGTGTCCCAATCATTCTTGCCAGTTTCAACCAGTCGCAGACCACGACCAAAAACAAGATTGCAATAAGATGAAGAATATTTATCAAATTTAGAGCTTTGAATAGGAAAATTTTGATCAAAATTTCTGTTTTGAAAGATTATTTATAAAATTTTTCGATAGCCAAAGAAGGTTTTCGACTTTCAAAGGAAATTTTAAATGGCCTTCTCAGGTTAACCCTTTCATTCCTGGAAGCACACTCAGTCCACACACAGTCCCAAAGTTCTTCCGGTTTAGTAAGCTATGCAGCATAATGGATAAACGGAAACTTGACAGGATATAAAAACATCTATTATCAAATATCAAAGTTCAAAAATATCAATTGTCAAAAATCCAATTGTTATTTTTCTCTTAATTGTGTTCTCAAGTGTTTTGTTGCGGTATCTGGGCTCTCTCAATCAAGTTGACCACCCCCATATTGCTCAGTACTGTACTAATCTCCCATTCAATCTTCAACAACATCATGAGCTTCTCTCAACGTATGTCGCCCAATTGGGAATTTTGTTGATAGTTCCTAATCTGTATGATCTCCTACTAACAATCAAAGCAAACCAACCCACTTTTAAAGTCGGTCTCACTCAGGATGAGAAGGAACTTTACCTGCAATTGTTTCGTTCACTAGACCCGGAACGAAGCGGTATTGTCACCGGAGAGAAAGCTCGCTTGACATTTGAGAAATCCGGTTTGCCCCCAAGTATACTCGGGGAAATATGGCAGCTCGCAGATAATACCAATATGGGCTTTTTGTCCCAATTCGCCTTTTGTTTCGCTATGCGTTTGATTGGTTACACACAATCTGGCCAATATCCCACGGCTCAACTTGCTGAAACTCCAGGACCATTGCCCAAATTCTCTGGTTTAGCAATTCCTCCTCATTTGGTATCTCAGGGGACCAGTAACTCATTTTTACAATCAAACCCCCCTTCCGTTATCCTTCAGAACTCACAGACTGTAAACTCTGTAAACCCTGGGAACCAGGACCAAATTTCTCCAGTCTCTCCCGCTGATTATGAAAAGTTTGCTATTATGTTCGAAAAGACAACTGGTTCTAGATCAACTCCGTTGAATGGTAATGCTGCCAAAGAAATCTTGACAAAAGCAAAATTACCAACTCCTACATTGGGTCAGATTTGGAGCCTTGTTGATGTAGACAACAAGGGTCAACTCGATTTGCCAGCATTTGTTATGGCCATGAACCTTATCCATGGCTTGTTGAGCGGATCTCTCAAACAGTTGCCCGCTTTTTTGCCAGATCATTTGTGGAAGTCAGTCAATGGCCCGAATCAGCCTACTAGTTCTTTCCAATCTCCATCCGGGCAAACAACTACGAATGCTTCTTACACTGGTGAAACTCTGAGCACTCAATCAATCAACACCGTGGCCGGCCAAAATTACACTCAAGGGCAACCAAGTCCCATTTCAAACGATACTAGTTCTCAGGAATGGACAGTGAGCGATCTTCAAAAGGAACAATTCGAGTCTATATTCGATAATTTGGACTCCACTAGATCTGGAGCTTTAGGTCCTGAACAAGTTGCCTCTTTTCTCAAGACTTCTCGCTTAGACCAACAAGACTTAGCAGCGATCTGGGATCTCTCTGATATCAATAACACTGGCTCTTTTACTAAACTCGAGTTTTCCATTGCTTTATTTTTGGTAAATCGTCGTCGCGCAGGGATGCCTTTACCTAACGTTGTCCCAATCTCTTTAGTTACTTCGCTTCAAACAAAACCAAAAGAGGCTATTGTTGCTCCACCAATTGCGGCCGTAGCTGCTCCAGAAATAGTACCCGAGACTAAAAAGTCAGCATTGGATGATTTAGTTGACATTTTTGGAACTACTGCAGCTCCAAAGACTCCAGTCAAGACCCCACCTTTAGTACAAAGTAGAGCTCCCTTGCAACATAGAACCAGCAGCAGTGATTTGACTTATAGAGATCCAAACAAGTTAAAATCTCAATTGACTGCTTCTTTTGCCCCCACTTCCGAGTTTGGCAAGTCATTAATGGCTCTGCAGCCAGCTGTCGCATCTCCTAGTATCGTGACTAACGAAATGCCCCCTACACACCCATCAGAATCGGATATTCTGGTATCAACCCCTTCTAAAGCTCTTCCCGGTGGGGTTATTTCCGAAAACATTGCCCTGGTTGTTTCTCCCGACCAAGAGGTGGCACCACCGGTTGTAGGAAGAACTAACACGGTAGACTACGAGGCTTTGAGAAGTGTTCCAGCACCTCCAAAGAGTCGCAGCTCTTACATTGCGCCAGCTACACTGTCTATCCAGGCACAGCAAACTAGGCATTTCTCCCCACAAAATCTTCCCCAGACATTTTCAGACAACTCTGATTTGCTAGCTGATGCAGAAATTTCAGGTAAGTTGTCGGAGGCAAATGCTGACATTGCTAACATCTCGAACCAAGTCAAGTCTTTGACGAATCAAACCTCTAATCTTCACGAAAAGAAGGTGCGCGCTGAACAAGAATTGACTCGAATCTTGCAATTAAAAGAAGATATTGATTCTAAATTGAAGTTATTGAGAACATCCTATGCAAATGAAGTCAAGCAAGTGGAGCAGGTAGAGTCAACTTTGGCCACCGCTAAAGAGGAGGCCGAAGCCTTGCGTTCTGAAGCTTCAATCGCGGAAGCAAAATTGAATCATTTGTCTGGTGCGCTTCACGAAAAACAACTTTTGGTAGAGGAAAACCAGAAAACCAACTCGATTTTGCGTGAAAAATTGGGAAATGTAAATGCTGAGATTGCCGAATTGACAAAACAGTTGGAAAGCAGATCCATTGAAGGAACTCAGTTGGAAAATGAGGTTAACGTCCGTAAATCTCAACATCAAGTTGCCTTGGTCAAGATTGATGAGCTCAGACGTAGTTTGAGTGAGACAGATTCTCAAAATGCTCACTTACAACAAGAGATCGCAACGGCGGAAAAGGAAATGGCTGATGCCGTTGCACATACTCGTGAACTTGAACGTCAGTTCGAGCTTGAGCAGGCTAAAAATGCATCTTTGCAAAAACAGGCTCTAGAGGCAAAGAAAAAGGCAGAAAACGAAAAAAAGGGTAAGAGTAAGTTTCCAGCTGTTGCGACTGCTGCGACAGGCGCCGTTTTGGGTGTCGTAGGAGCCTCTGCAGCCGGTGCCGTTTTGGGCGCTGTAGGAGCTTCTCACAGTGCTATTTCAAAGAGTCTTTCAGGAGAAAAAGAATCGGTTATTAGAAGCGAAGCGCATGCAAATTCTTTGGTTGAAGACGCTACTAATGAGCAGCAAGATTCGGCATTGGAGGAACCAGTGCCTGGTTCTTTCGTAGAAGATTTGAATCTAAGCGCTCACCCTCAAGATGAAATCCCTATTCTGGAGAAAATTGACCAAAATACTCAAGAAGAAGGGAACGTTATTGTATCAGATGATAAACCGTTCGAAACGTCTGATGGGCCTTCAGCAGTTGATCCTGTTGCTTCTACAAGTGTATTAGACGAAAAAACTGAACAACCTTCCGCCGACATGACTGGATTCGATGATATTGAACAGGCTCATGGAAAGAGTATTGAATACGAGGCACCTACCGAATATGAGCAAGAGGAGACAAGCGAAGCCCATGAAAAACTCCCAGATCTTAACAACGAGTTCGACAATTTTGGCAGCATGATCCAGGCATCAACCAACTCTTACAAACCCACAGAGGGTGGGGCTTCGGTAGAAACACCTGTAACATCTCCTGAGGTGTCAGAATATCGTTTTCAATCCTCGAACGTCGTTGGAGGAATGGTTGGTATGCCTGGTGTTTTGGTTGGTGTTCAGAGAACTAATTCTTTGACATCCAGTATTCAAAACAACCCATCAATGTCTGTGCGTGATGACAATATCGGAGAAGTCAGTGACAGGGAGGCATTGGATGACGAAACTCTACCACAGAGCCACGCCGACCTCAAAGTTCGAGAGGGTGACGGTCTATCACTGGGAGCTGGACTGTTCGAAATTGTCACATCAGAAGAAGCAGGAGAATCAGCAGCAGCAACTACAGGAATTGGTGCGATGGCCATAGGTGCGTCTGCTGTACAAGATTCCGAACCAGTCGCTCATCCTCTCTCTCAAAGTTTCAAGAAGTCAGACACCAGTCTTTCGAGTGGCAATGATGAGCAGGAATTCCCTCCTATTAAAGAATTGGACTATGACGAGAGCTCTTCTGAAGACGAACAGAGCTCGAGTGAGAATTATGACGATGCCGTGGCTGAAGTTGGACGGCTCAAGAGCAACTCTCAAGAATTTGATTCAAGCTTTGATCATCTTCCTCCAGCTGTCGAAGAATCTGTACCTAAAGCTGGCGATGATTTGTTTGGCGACGAATTTGATGACTTGGAAGCTGCTGTAGATGACATGGGAGATGACATCGACCCCGTTGATGTATCTATCAATGATCAATTTACAGAAGCTGGACCGGCTTCTACTCAAGATAACTTCACTTCTCAAGAGATCCAGCTCGGAAAGTCGTCAGAAGCTCTTGATGCCAGTAACGACGAATGGGAGCAGCTTTTTGCAGGCTTCGGAAACGCTGCCCCACCTACTGAACCTGTCTTCAAGACAGTTATTACTGGCAATCATGATTTAGCCATCGAAGAATTAGTCGGCATGGGTTTCGAAAGACAGGATGCAATTAATGCACTTGAGGGCAAGAATTGGGACGTTGAGGCAGCTTCCAATTATTTGCTCGATAATGCTTAAGAATTTTAAATTTTGAACTTCCAAAACTATTCAGTTTTATGTGAAGTGGCTAGCTTTTAGTATTGAAGTAGCCAATAGTGATCGTCAATTTTATGTGTATCAAGATAGGTATAAACAACAGAAACTAAGCAGCCAACAATGAGTAGGATTGGATTGCTTTTTATCTAAGTTGACAATAATTCTATAGAGTTTTGAAGTTCCTCGATCTCTTTTTCACTGAGGTTCAAATGAGCCAATTCTTCAACAGGTCTTTCTGCCTGTGGTGTGATTCTGAAAGCATGTCTAGAGACCGGTTCATCCCAATCAATGACAGCGGAGTGAACGAGTCTTCTGTTATCCCAAACAACAACGGAACGTGGCTCCCATCTGGCCCTTAATTGCAAATCGTGAGCACTTTCAATGTGTGAGTAGAGGAAGTTCAACAAATAGTCAGACTCTTCCTCCTTCAATTCGACAATCCTTCTTGAAAAAGGTCTGTTTAAGAATATGTTTTTCTTACCAGTAACTGGGTGGACTCTGATTAATGGGTGAACATGACCCACAGGAGCTCTTCTTTCGACACCCCCTTGAACACGAGAGTTCAGTGCCTGTTCTCCCGAGGAGTGGAGAACGTGCAAATTCAGCAACCGCTTTTTAAATTCTGGAGATAATCTTTCGTAGGCTTCTTGCGTATCAGCAAAGATTGTGTCACCTCCGGCGTCAGGGCCATCAAGGACAGAGAAGAAAGTAGTTCCAGGAGGTTGAAGTTCATAAGAAACATCTGAGTGCCATTGAATTGCAGAAATTCTCAGGGAAAAAACCCTTTCGAACTCGTTAGGATCTGCTCTCCTGTAACAGATGTGGAGTTCTGGGTGATTGCGAGGTGCACCAGAAGTAGGGTGAATATGAAGCCTACCAAAGTGACGTCCGTAGTCTACAGCAAACTGGGGGCCATAATCAGCAAAGTCCTGCTCTCTGAAAACTACCACACCTCTTTGGGCGACCAAGAGGGCCAACTCGTCTTTCCCGTGACTGTCCAATTGGGACAATTGAATACCAGTAATCTCAGTTCCAAGTTTAGGTGTAATCCTCTTCACAACTTGCGAACCACCTTTTGGCAAGAGATTTGGGAGTTTGGGATTTGCCCTCAAACCAGGATCTTCATGCTTAAATGGTTCCAATGGAGGATACTTCTCCAAAGGATTCCATGTTGGCAAGAAATCTGGGTAAGCAGCGTTCTTTCTGTTAAGTTCGCTTACTGTGAGAAAACCATCTTTAGTAATTTGATCTGTTTCTTTGTTAAAATGAGTGTCAAAGTCTCCAGCTGGAACTTTAAGGACTGGTGCCATTTTTGGATTGTGTTTTGATTCAAGTACGTTGAGTGAAGAACGAGAAATGAAAGCTCAGCAGAACAACGTATTTTTATATTGAGAGTCAGAGGGAGAGGGGAAGAGCTCGATTAGGTAATACATGCCGATTTCTGATTATGACCCTTTTTTTTGCAATTTTGCCGTTTGGTTACTAATGGGTTACTCCACAGTATTAGCAGCCACAGTAAGAACGGCTGCAAAACGAGGAAGGGTCTCCATATGCCTGAAAGATGTGGCATAATTTGCAACATCCGCAACCACAATAAACAACAAACTGAAATTGCTATAAATCAGGGGAAATACGATCAGGAAGAGCTAAGAATAGAAATTTCGATCATGGTCTTATTATTGTTCTTGTAACAGTAATGGTGACCTAGATGACGCATAGAGACACTGGTGGTATCAACTTGATGTCATTCAATAGCACAACCAAAAGCATGTTATTAGGAGGATAAACATCATTCACCAAGAACCACTCATGAAGAAAAATGGCAATAATATTCATCCAATCTAAATGGAGCTTGTCTACAATTTTCTACCAACCATAATAATACATTTAAGGACAGTACTTATAGGACAGTACTTATAGTACAATACTTATAGGACAGTACTTATAGCAATACTTATAGTACAAAGACAGAATATGTCAAACAATAACCACGAATAACCATTAAACCCGTATCTAGACCAGCTAGAACAGCTTGACCAACTAGAGATCCATCCAAACCAGCTAGAAAATTAAAAACCAGTTAAGCCAACTAGACTTCGATCTAGAAGACATCTAGAAAACAAATCAACTTGAAAGTAACTAGAGATCATCTAATTAGATTTGACACAAGACTCTGTCTTTGTCAAATGATGTTACCACAAACTGAGCAAACTGGCCAGTGAGAGCGAGCTTTCGTGGAGCAGCTTTGCTTTGCTTGGTCACTTTTGTAAGTGCCACTGGACTTTTAATTAGTCTATCTTCAGCACTCAAAAGTTTAGGAGAGGGCATAGGAGATGGATAAGCGCTTGCTCCATTTGTTGGTTTTGGTGTAGTTTTGTCAATAATAGATACCGTTGGCTCAGAGATAGGCTCTGAGGCAGGCTTAAGCGCAACAGGGACATTCTTGACCTCAGTTGGCCAACAACAATCCAAGAAGTTTCTGATACAAGCCTGACATTTTCCGTCAACTTTATCCTCGTCACACTTCTTTTTTCTTCCGCGGCAAGCCAAACAGCCACTTTTGGTTCTCTTCTTTATGGCACCGGGGGTCTTTGCAGCCTTGGGCTTGCACTTGGAGGCTGATTTCTTGGAACCAGATAAATCTACCACGTGTTGATAACTCTTGTAATCCATTCTAAACAGTTATTTGAAAAGTAGTTGGAAAGTTTACATGAAAAAAATTCTATACTTTTCACATAATGGAGTGATGTGATTCACGTTCTACAAGAGGCAACCCACAGAGAATCGCGTACAAAACGGTATGTGAAGCCGAAAATGGTGTTCGTTTCGCCCTGCAGTTCTGTTTTCGGTGCATACTCCATAAACAGTATGGCGAAAATGGAAGTGTAAGCCGGTAAGCGCGCATGCCTTGTTACCGGATTGGGAGGCGCTCAGGGAAACTGTTGCCTCTCTGGTCAAACCCGAGATACTTCAAACACTTATTTTTGGTAGAGGTATCATGTAATCTTCTTTCTTTCATTTTTCTTTTGACTATTTTTGGATTTGTTTTTCTTGGAGTGTAAAATTTGGGATCTTTTGATTTTATTGTATTGTGATATTTTGACCTTTTGACAATTTTCATTCAAGCTTTTTAGCTTTGTTGTGTTTTACCTTTTTATTTGTTCATTTTGGGTGCAAATTCAAATGTTTCATATAAAATGTAAAGTGGGAATGGGAATTAATCCAATAATGATATCACAATGTCACAAAAAGAATTCTGTTATGATCACAGTGTCACAAAAAAAAACTGTAAAACTGTAGTTATGTCATTAAAAAAGAACTTCTGGAAATTCTCTAAAAATTTCCAATATCGTTCTCGAATTTTGTTCTCTTGTTATTAGATAGACCTGATTCGGTGTTATCCACTACGAGGACATCAATGTGATACCAAAAAGATTCAGTAAATCATGCGACTGAAAAGTAATATTATGTCAAGAGGGATGAAATTTTATTTCATTTCAACTCTCTAGGACACAGTACAATATTATAACTCAAGAGATAATGTCACACATTATCTTGGGAAATAGTGAGAGTCGTTGTGAAAGCACTTTGAAGTATTACACTCCTAAACCTATATCACTTCAAAACCGTTCTTCAAGATACAAGTAAATAGACTCACATGTTCATCATATCATAGGGGTAAAAATACCATCTGCTTTTCAGTACCATTGAAGCACTCTATCTGAATCATAAATAACCATTTTTAATGATTAGTATTCAAAATTAGTAATAAAAATTGATTCTATTTGAAGTCTATATAACGTCTCTTTTAAGACGATTTGGCGACGAATCAATTCTAAAGTTCTAATTCTGTCATGGTCTTTGCAAAATTCTTTATAAAGTAAGTTACAGATTTGTAGATAATCAGTCACCGGAATGTCCTTTGGCATACAACCAAAAGTATGAGAATTTAGGAGTACAAAAAAGTACTAGTCCCTGCTTTTTCTTTTTCTCCTTCTTTCAACCAAACGCACTCTATTCTTGCATCGTTTTAACTATTTACACTGGACAGCTCTAAATTCTGTGTCTGTCCTTCTTGACTTGATGGAATGGAGACCAGATACCTCTGATGGACTCGTTTTGAGACAAAACCTTGTGGTTGAACTTGAATGGAGCATTTCCACTTCTACTGATGTACTCTTCAAGCTTCGAGATAACATCACCCAACCTCTTGTTTCTAACATCTACGGCTTGTTGAGCTCCATTGTTGTAGTAAAAAGTAAAAGTTGGGTGTCCCTTTCTGGTAACAACTTCGAACATAACATCACTGTTCTTCTCGGCGATCTTGTCTAGGAGCTTTCCTTCATGGGTCAAAAAATCACGTACTCCTTGTGAGGATCCACCCCAATTACAGTACTGAAGGGAGACCTTGTAGCATGGTTTGACATAGGCCAAAACACCATTTCTGGCTATAGAGAGTTTAGGAATGGCCTTCACAGGCATTTTGGGTGTTTAGTGGGTAAAGGTAGTCTGAAAATGTTTCTTCAATTTGGGTCGTGCACAAGCGATAAACCACTGCTCAGAAGAGTGAAGAATTGAAGAAATTAAAAGATCATATGATTTCGTTTGATTCAAAAAAAAGTCCTGATTTTTCTTAAATTTATGTTTTGAATTTGAAAACAAAATGTGAACTAAGTGTTGAATGGACATTATTGATTCTGTGCCAAAGGTAATTACTCCGAGATGAAGAGATTAGAAAAACAAAATTGCGAAAAAAGGGGGCGGTATTCAAAGAGAATTCTTAATTATTACTGATATTGCGATACTGGTATCACAACTCTGTTGCTGTGTCGCCTTTGTGGTAAGTTCTGGGACTGTTACATGATTCATTCTGGGTTATTTGAAAAGCGACGGTTCTAAATATTTCGTTCGGAAGAATAAAAAGGAACAAGTCACTTTTTGAAGCTTGCCAAAATAATGCGTATTTTTAGATTTATAAGTTGTTAGATCCAGAACTAGGGTGAATAATTCTGGAGAATGGAGCTTCTACTCATCAGACATTATAAACAATACTCTCTATTAATATTATGTCCGAAATTAGATAAAAAAAATCATTCAAATTGAATGAAAACTCGCGAGTAATTAAACATCGTTGCAGATTTTCGGGTCTATCAAGCTCTTTACTGAGCTATTGTGAATTGAATGAGTGAAGTAATATCTCCCGTTTTCGATTACTGCTGAAGATAGTCTTCGTTAATAGCTTCCTCAACAAATTTTTGAGGGTCAGCATCGTTAGGAATCTTCAAGAACTTGTTTCTCCAGAAACCGTCAGAGCCAAGAACTTCTTCAACCAGGAGAGTGTACTTTCTGAGGCGAGGGATAATCCTGGCCCAGAACAAGAAGTAGATGGCACCAATTCCAAAAATACCCCAAGTAACCACACAGTGAACGTAGTAAGGCAAGTCATTGTACACCTTTTGGCCATGGCTTGGTGGAATATATGGAGCAGCTACCAAATAAAGGGAACTCAAAGTGAAAAAGATAACAACAGTGAAGTGAGTCTTGATGGGTGGATTCCATTCAATTCTGCCTTGGTGTTTTCTCCACTTCAAGTACAACAAACCAATTCCCACAAAAGTGTTGACCACGTTTAATGGGTAGGAGATCAAGTTCAAAATGAAGTTGTAGGCATCTCCAGGAGGAGGAGCAAGGATTGTGATAACACAAATGATGAAGTGTTGGAACAAACCTGCCATAGGAGAGTTGAACGGCTTTTGAGAGGCAAAAAATCTGGAAAATGGCAAAGAACCCTCACGACCCAATTGCTGAATGATTCTTCCCTGAGCGAATGTCACGGCCAATACGTTACCCAAGGTGGATAAAGCAACCAAAACGGAAGCAGCTTTGTCACCTTTTTCACCAAAAATAGTTTTAAAGAAAGAAGCAGCGACAATACGGCCCGAGTTACGGAGAACATCAGCTGGAACAACCGCGAAGTAGGCAATGTTTACCAAGATATAAAGAACGGTGATGAAGAACAAAGCGGAAGGGGCTGCGATCTTCAAAACTTTGACTGGGTTTTTAATTTCACCCAAGGCGTAGTTGGCATTCGAGTAACCGATGTAAGACCAAATTACGTTGTACAAGGCATTAACAACACCAAAACCAGTTGGTGCAACACCCTTGAAAGCGTCATGGAAGTTATGAGGATCTTGAAAGTCGTTGATTTTGATGCCGCCAGCGAGGGCAACCCAACCAGTAACGGAAATGAAGAGAATAACACCAATTTTCACGATACCCAAGATGTTCAGCAACATCAAACCGGTCTTGACGTGAACGGAATTAATCAAGAATGCGAACAAAATCACACCCACACCAATACCACGGGAGTTCCATTGGGTAATTTTCTTGCCTGCGGCGTTCAACAAGAACTCACCAGTTACAATGGAGTTACCTGCTGCCCAACCCAAGAAGAATACGTATGATCCGTACATGGCAGTTGCCAAAAACTTGGGTTTGGTGTAAATATATTCGAGATAATTCTTTTCACCTCCATTTCTTGGAATGGCGGAACCCAATTCCATGTATGTTAAAAGACCTGTAAAGGCAATAATTGCACCCACGACCCAAAGAATCAAAGAAGTTCCTACCGATCCAGCAAGGATCAAAATGGTACTTGGGGTGGAAAATACACCAGCACCAATAATTCTGTTGGCAATTAAGAAGATAGCAGAAACAACTCCGATTTTCTTTGTGTTGCGGTCAATGTTAACCACTGCAACTCCGGACTCTTGATCATTCGATGAAGAATTGTCCTGGGAGTTTGCGTAAATATCCTCTGTTTTCTTGTCCAGGAGAGACATGGCGTAAGAAGAAATGAAGGATCAAATGAAAATATCGTAAAACGATTCATAAACAGCAAAATGTGCCAAGTTATATATAGTTCTAATAACTTATTGACATACGGCGAAATGTATGACAGGATGATAAAAAGGCGATGAGGACTTGGTCTGCATGGGACTTTAGAGCGACTGCCGGAGTAAAAGGCTCATAACCAATTTTCAAACCTCTGATTGAATTACGCTGCTCTATGATTGACAATGCGCCTATATACAGGATATACTCCGGTAGTTAAGGCAGGCATATTTTCTATAGACGGCATATACTACTGGCAATTTCTATTGCCTTTCAGCCACATATATATTGCCCAGTTTGTTAATTATCAGTGAGGCGAGATCTTCAAATGGAAAAAAAGATTTCCCACGGAGGAAACATGTTGATTAGAAGCATCGGGCAGAATAATGACAACCCGTTTAATTTATATCATTAAATGAAACTTTGACAAAAAAACCTTTAGCCTTTAATTAGATTGTTTCTTCTACTAATAGATTGCTGAAAGCTGGTGTTACAATAGTATGCGATTTCACGTGACCAGACTCATGGCATGGAAGTGTGGTTTCTGTGGTGGCTGCAAATTGCACGGCTAAAGAATGTCATGTAGTCATCGAGAAGTGGGCGTGAAAGAATAAACTACAGGATCAAACAAATTTGGGAAAATAATTTATTTTCAATTTAATGCTAATTAATAGATTTTAAAACAATTTTTGAATCTGTGCGTGAGCCTTACTCAAGCTCTCCTCTGTGCCAACGAAGTAAACAAAATCCTTGTACTTATGTGTGTCACGAGGAACAGTAATGAAGCAACCTGTGGTGTCCCTGATTTTTCTTATCTTGGAACCTTGGGGTCCGATAATCTTAGGAAAGTGATTGGCTGGAGTCTTGGAGTATAACCATGCAGCATGAGTGGCATTTCTGGCTTGATCCAATCTGGTTTCAATAATCTTGGCAGCCTCTTTGGTCTCAGCGTCAGAACCAATCAATCTCCAAGGAATAACATCAGATTCTTCAACTTCCGTTTCCAAAGCCACAGTGGTGAATTTGGTGGTCTCGCCCCCTCCCATAGCCTCAGCTGGTGGTGCGACAGGGATAGCGTCCAATGTCTTGAAAGCCTTTCTGTTAAGATTTCCGTGGGAAACCTCGACATTGTATTTTAGTCTCAAGGTAGAAAAGATGGATCCCTTGTCACTGACCAAGGCATGGTATGCCAATGGAACATCAATGCTAATAGCCCAATTGTCTTGGGTGAGCTCAGCAATTTTAACCTTTAATTTCTCAATCTTTTCAGGCAATCCAACCAATTGAATGATAGTAGAATCTTCGTTTGGTTTAGGAATGATTAATTGCACTCCAAACTCCTCTTGTAATGAACGACGAACAGATCCAAGAGACCCGACAAGAAGTCTTTGCTTCTCCTTAGCCAACTCGTAGTTTTCAGTAACAGCTGCTTCTTTCTCCCCGATCAATGCCTCGATCTCCTTAATTAACTTCTCCACAATAATCTTGTCTCCGTTGAATTCAATCTCATCCGACTCAGAATTGTTGGAAGGAATAGTTACCAATTTGCCGTATTGTTGACGGGGCAACGAATCGCCACCAGCCTTTGAGATCAAGCTTCTCAACATAGATCCATTTTGACCAACGATGTCCCGCATATATTTACGGTCAACTTTAAGGGTCTTTGTGATGGTGTTAACCACCTCCTCAATGATACTTTGAATCTTCTCAGTGGCTTCCTTCAAACCGGCCTTTGAACCGACGATATCAACCTCTGCGAATTCATCTTCTTCTAATCTGTCCTTAAATAAAAGTTCAGTTCCAGTAGCAGCAGAGATATCTTCAATGTTGCTTCCGTTCTTTCCAATGACTTTACCGATGGCAGCCTTAGGAATTTGAAGTGAAGTCTTGAAGCCATTCTCCTTCTCAAATTGGTACAATTGCATCAACTCTTCTTGTGCCTTGGCCACATTACGGGAAAGACCTCTGATGGTAATCTCATCCTTATTCTGTGGAGCATCAGATTGCAATTTATCAGATGGGAAAAGAATGACAACATTGTACTTCTTACGCAAGCGGTCAATTGAAGTAAATCTTGGCCCGGAAATTCTCTTGTGGAATTGGTTTTCAATTCTCAACTTGACAATAGTGTCATCTGCCAACTTCTTGGCCAAAGCAGAGACCTTGCTCTTTGCAGCTTCTGCACTTCTCTTAAGACCCTTGATAGAGATCTCGACAGTAGCTTGCTTGTCGGTCTTGTCAATATTCTTGTTTTCATTAATAACATTGAGTTCAATTCCAAATTCATCGACAATTTCTTTGATATTAGAGCCACCTTTACCAATAAGTCTAGCCAAAATAAAGGCTGGAACGTTCACAGTGGTGCTGTAACCACCATTCTTAGAAGACTCGGAAACTTCCAACAAAATCTCCTCGAATTCCTTCTTGATCTTAGGCACATCGCGGGCAAAACCCTTAATGAAAACTTCATCTGGGGAGTTACCTGAAGCGTTAGCATGTAATTTCACTTGCACCGCGTTGCTGTCGAATTGAGACAAAACAGCTTTAAGAGTTGAGCCATTGGGGCCAGAAATATACTTCTGATCAGCACTAGCAATGTTCATGACTTCAGTGACCAAACCCTCTTGCAAGGAACGGAATGGGTTAAGAGCTCTGTCTGCTTCAACCAAACCTTCAAGGGACAGATCATCGAAATCATCAAAGTCATCGCCTTCAGAAGCTTCATTGGCGCTAAAAAGCGTTATGGTGTCGCCAAGAACAACATGCTTTACTCCGTTGAAAGCGTCAAGAACCTCGATAGCAGCACCAGTGAAGAATGGGTCAATGTCGACAATGACTTTCGTGATGGAAGGAGAAATGGCATTCACTGCGGCGACAACAGCACGACGACAGTTCTTAATGGTCTCAGCATCATGAGTGTTACTGTTCACAATAATTTCCACAGGGATCATAGTGTTTGACTCATCAGCCAATATAGCATCTGATGGTGCTTTAATCTCAAGGCCATATTCAGTAGCAATTTGCTCAAAAACACCGTATTTTTGCAACATACTGGCCACTGCTCTCACATGTGCCAAGTTACCTTTATGAGCCTTCGACATATCCAAAGACTCCACTTTGTATTGAGAAGTGGTTTGTCTAGCCTTCTCCTTGGCAGATGCGATTTTGCTTCTCTCGCCAATAAATTGGACCTCACCATCGTCAGTTGGGATTTTGATGAAAACATTGTCCTCTTCCAAGATCTGTCCAACAGGCAAGAATTGGTGTTTGGACTTGGGGATATTGACCGATTCGACGACCAATTGTTTGTCAAAAGTGGCAAGAAGTTGGCTGATTTCGTCTTTCGCAGAAATCACACCATCTCTGGCACCCAGAATAATGATTGAAGTAGAGGAAGAACCAAATAGAGGGGCAGTAATTTCCACACCTTCATACTTATCAGCAACCAGTTTGACCAAATTGGCGATGAAAGGCTTCAATCTCTCGTCAACAACAATTTTTGTTTGGGCGTTCTTGGTTTCCTCTTTGACGATTTCCATAATAAGGCTCTTTGCAATCTTACAGCTCTCTGCATCACCTTCAAGAACAACAGGAACAGTCTGAGCGAATAAATCGTCATCATCATTGACCGGTTCAGGGCTCACAGATTTGTCCAAGTTTCCGATTTCGATTTTAACTTCGGTTTGTTGAATGATTGGTTTCAAGTTACGACCTTGAGCACCAATAACTCTTGATCTCACCTTAGCGGGGATCAAAAAGGTACTAACAATTGGCTTCGACAACTTTTTAATAACCAAACGTTTGGCTTGTTTAACTTGTTCTGGCTTACCAGTGATCAAGAAGGTTCTCTTCTTGGTGTGCTGAGAAGAGGTACATTCAATACCAGCAGAGGTCGAGGCTTTAATTGCGGTCAAAATCTTAACAAATTCTGGTCTAGCAACATTAAGTTGGTCCTCAGCATCTAAAGAAAATGCCTCTTGCACAGTGGAAGTTCTTAATACACCTGGGCTGTTGGATTTCAAAGAAGCAGCGGAAGCAGCGGAAGTAGGCCTAGCATTCAGGTTTGGGCCCCAAGAGGAAGAAGCAGAGTTTCCATTACCATTCTTGGCACCACCACCCAAAACTGGGAAGGCATTCTCATCGTTGATGGAGAAAGTCTTGGGAGTTTGTGAGACAGCTGGTTTAGACACCTTAGGAGCTTCATTCTGGGCAGACAAGTCCAACCCATTAATACGAGCGGCAATGATTTCAGCAGGAGTAGGCATTGGAATCAGAAAGTTTTTTCAGTAGGGGCAGTACAAGGGCAATGCTTGACACAAGCAGCGGGTATATGTTCTAGGTTAGGAGAAACAGAGAACAGGTAGAAAGACAATTGTAGATTCCGGATCAAAAGCACTAAACTCTCAATTCGTGACTCAGACAATTAAACCTTTAAGGTGAAAAGAAGTATTTTTTGATAAGGTCGGACTTAGTACCCGGGATCAGTGTGGTGGAGTGGGTGAAAATCGGCCATAGCCAAAGAAATACTGAATCACCAAGTCACGTGACGAGGACGTGGCACTTCTGTGGGTTTTAAGTGTGGATGGTGGTTCAATATTGGTGTGTATGTAGAAGATACCATTGATAGTGTCGTACGCAAGCAAAAACTTGTAAAAATTCACGATCAATGGAAGTAAATTTGAGGTAACGATTGAATCTAAAAGGTTTCGTAGAGAACACTTCTAAGTCTGTAGTCTTCATTGACCTCGTCAATGTACTCCCAATTGCCGATCACTTCATCATCACGAACAATACCTGGGAGAGTTTTACCTTGTGCGTATCTTCTCCAAATCTTCTTGGCATTTTCGTCGGTACCGAGGTCACGGTACTCAAACTTGATGCCGTTGGCCTGTAAGATTGTAACAAGACGGTTAGTTCTGTTGACAATCTGCATTCCCCCTGCGAGAGAAGTGTAGAGGTAGATAGGTAAACTTTCCAAGTGCTTTTTCAACTCCTCTGGCGAAATGTCAAACTCTTCATCATCATCCTCCTCCTCCTGGATGTCTTTCTTTGTTGATGTCTCAGCTGATGGTGTTATTTCAACTGACTCATCTTCAACTTCAGGTTTCAAGCTCTTTTCACCTTCTGATTTAGAAGAATCATCGGCGCTTTTTCCGGAAAGGCCTTCAACAAGCTCTCCAGCTTTCTCTTTGACTACTTCCAAAATCGAGGACACCACACTTGGTTCCTCCTTACTTGGTTCCGCTTTACTCTCAGCCTCAGCCTCAGGTTCCAATTCAGCCTCAGGTTCGGTCTCAGCTTCCTCCTCAGCTTCTATCTCAGCTTCTATCTCGGCTTCTATCTCAGGTTCTACCTCAGCTTCTATCTCAGGTTCTACCTCAGGCTTTTCTATAGAAGCATCATTTGCCTCGGAAACTACCTTACTCGTTTCAGTCGTAGGTTTATCACTTTCATTTGTTTCCTCCTTGTTTTCTTCTTCGTCCACCTCTTCTGTCTTTGACTGCTTCTTAGTCTCAGTTTCAATTTTTAGAGCAGATACATCATTGACTAAGTTTTTTGAATCAGTAGAGTTGATTTTAGTAGAAGTCTTCAAAACATTCTTCATCATAACATCCAAACCATCAACTTGTCCAAATGGATCATCGGAGACATAAGCACCTTCGTTGAGTAATTCAGCGGGATTGGAATCATTCTTCTCACTTTTTTCAGACAGCAAATAAGAAGAACCTTCTCTGTTCATACGTGGTTGTCTGGAACGTGACCTAGAAATAGATCTCAAATAATTCGTAGCAGATTCAGAACGAGTAGAATATAAGTTCTTCTCACTAAGAATAGCATTATGACCATCAGCGTTGAAGTTGGTGTAGTCTCCTGATGTTACCAACGATGGGTCCTTAGTAACACTTGCCGTTTCTTTCCTTCTCAATTCCTCCTCCACAGCAGCGACAGAGTCTCCCAAAGTGGGTCTAGATTGTCTACTCTCTCTGGCATCTTCCTCTTGTTCTTCGTAGAATGCCAAATCAGCTGGAAGTTCGTACGTAGAAGGTAACTCATCATGTGTATTCTTGTAAGAATCACCTCTTGCCAAATGACTTCTTGGATTGAACCTATCAGTAGACCTGGATCTAGAACGATCGACCTTGGAGACAGGAAGACGAGATCTTGAAGGAGATCTCTCATCCCTTTGAAAAAATGGAGTGTGAAACGAGTCAGACTCTGCCATCTTGACGTTATCAATGAATTCCGATGGTTGAGCGGCAAAAGCCTGGTTACCCTTGGCAGTAGATGGTCTAATGGTGCGAGAAGTTCTTTCAGCGATACCAAAGACGTCATTGCTCTTGGATTTCAATTCTGAGTTGTTAGAAGAGGGTAATTTAGACAAGTCATATGACTTGACAGAATCCAACAACTCTGAATGGTCAGAGATCTGGTGATCAATTTGGTACTCGGATAAGTTTGGCGCGGAAAAGTTGTCATTCTCATAAATTGAGCCTGAATTGCCACTTTCAGCAAATGAAGAGGACTCAGCAATTGAAGAGGAGCCTTCATTAGCATTTAGAGAAGGTTGAATCTCATCGGCGTCTGCAGTTGAAACTTCAATAGTAGAAGGCTCAGCGCTGGACTCAGCGATAGTTGAGTGTTTCAATGTCAGGGAACCGCCCTTAGCTTTGTCGGAAGATGACTTACCTAGGTACTTGGCGTCGGAACGAACATTACCCTTATCATCCAAAAAGCGGTCAAAGTCCTCTTCCGAACCCAAAAGAGCACCTTCACTGATCAAATCGTCCAAAGAGGCACCAATGGAGGAATTCAATACAGACTTCTTTTTCTGGATGGGTTTACAGTTGCCAGTGTATTTCTCTGGATGGATGTAGTTGTTGTGTGGAGAATCATCAGCAGATTTGACGGAACTACCGACCAACGATGGGTAAGGCAGTTTTTCCGCCCGATCCAATTGTTCTTCAATATCCATTTAGAGAATTCAAACGAAGAGTGAAGAAAGTGAGTGGTTGAAACCTGTGGGAGACGTTGGGAGTGAAAAAGTACAGGATGTCACAGAGTGAGGGGGGGGGGGTGTATAAACAGAGAGTTACCAAGTTGAAGGAGCAATCTCCATGAGAGGAGGAAAAGAAAGTCAAAGAGAAAACTGGGTTTTGTTTTATCGCTCGATTTATTGATAAAATATTTCGTCTTTATTTCTAAATATCCCCGGATTCTACTGGTTCACTGGACTACTGTAGAAGACAAGATCCGCCTCTTGCGTGTTATCTCTCACCAGTGTCTCCACAATTGGTTACTGGAGACCCAGACGGGTGGTTGGCGTACATACGACCGAACTTGTATGAAATCGAGGTAAGTTGTATGAAGCGATTAAGGTTATATGAAAAAGATTTTATTTATTTCCGAGTCTAATAATTTCAAACCGATTTGAGTTATATCAGCAAAAAAAAAGTATAATATAAAGTCTTTAAATGGCTGTCATTGATGGAATGGAACGTTAGTTTCTCAAAGGTATGTTATGGAGGTCCTAAGTGCGCCAACTGATAAGAGTGACAAATACCACACTGTGATAGGTGGAAAAGCCACTGACTGCAATTCAGCGATAGAAATAATTGGAGAATGAAGAAATAAGTACGATTGCAAAAAGTGCGTTCATTTTGTGCATGTTAGTTTTTTTCATGTTTTATACCACAGTTTTGATAATTTTGGCGTTGTATTCGTTTAACTGTTCATGTTAGAATGGGTGCAAATGGGTGCAAAAGAGTTCAAGCGCGGCTGGGACACAATGCACTCAAGTGGACTAAGAAATTGCGATAAAAATAACCAGCCAAGTATGATTAAAACTATGTAATTAACTAACCATATTGAACAAAATATAACTATGAAAATATTGATATTGAATAATAAAACTTCTTGACGATCCCTTAACAGGCCCATGCTGTTGCCTTAAGGACTCATTGAAAGTTATGAAATGCATAAAGGTACATGGCCTTGGAGAAACCCTGATTATACTCCAAAAGGTAACCAAACCACCCTTTATTGTGAATGTCAACCTGCAACGAGAAGAAGCCTGGTTTCTGTTCTTTCAAACATGCAACCCTGCTCGGAAAACTTTCAACAGAAAGCCCAAGCATCTTCAAAGCCATCTTTGTATCGCCAAAACTCAAAATTGCCTTCAATTTTCGACCAGTGATTCACGTGGCCTTGATACTTGCGATCCCTCAATTCGTCCATTTGGCTATTTGGTGGCATTCTTGGCCGCGGGAAGTTGAAGTAAGGTCCAACCACTTCTCTTGCATTCCGTTCTCACCAGCTAAGTGGGAATTTGTATGACCTACGATAGATTGAGCCTTACTAATAGAAAGTTCCATTTGTTTACAACCAAACCAGGTAGAAAACTCAAGGAGGATCATTTCAGTCTTTAGGGTTGACGTGGGAAAGCCGTCAAGTCTCTTCACTTAGATTACAAAAGACTTGGCATCGATCCATACAACTTCTCCACCGTGGGCATCTTTATTACCTCCACCAGGAGGCACGTGAAAATTTACAGAACAGAGATGTCGTATCTTGCAGCTGCTTCAATAATGAGAGATTTGAGGATGTTCCAAGAGTTCCAATAGAAGTCAGCAACCCCCGCCAAAGGCTAAACCTCCGGTAAAAGTACCATCATCTATATTTCAATAGCCAATTGGAACACGGGCACTGTTGATTCCACGGGCACTAGTCATATTATTATTCCGACTCTCGATATCCTTTGCAACCACTTGCAACACAGCGTGTATATTGATATACAGCTTTTGTGGAAACATCCAATGCTCCCGAACAAAGCCATCTCCCAAATTCACACCATTGTTACATCTAATGGATCAAGTCTCACCTGGACATGGGTTGATCACTTACCAATCGAGAAGCCATTTTTCTTTATTCTCTCTTTTGTCTCCAAATAGTGAGTTTTAAAAAGACAAAAATTATTGCTTAATTATAATCGACCCTGGGACAGGCAAATCAAGCTTGTTAAATAACATTTTCAATGGCTGCAACTCCGTGATTGAGTACAGTATATGCGAACAATGCAATCTTACTTTATTAAAAGAGCCTATGGGATCTAATAATATAATGAGTTGTGCAGATTTGTGGAAGCCAAGTGTGATATAAAAACCTTGGATTTTTAGAATCAATTATGTTCAGGTATAAATGCATTAATTATGTGTGACAGATAATGGAATGCATTGAGTTCTGGGAGCTATCATTAGTACACTGTGGGAGAGACAGAGCTTGGGACAGAAGAACCAGAAGAACCTGATTATACCCCAATTGAAGTTTTAGCATATATATTTTCTTTTTGGAACAGTTTCATGAAAAATTAAGAAGTATATAAAAATGTTTGAAGATACTGTTTGTAATAAAAATGATGACCTTATGGTCTTAAATACTATTGTCCCGTATCCCTCTTGCCCGTAAACCTCTTTAAATGTCTAGACAATGTGTCACTTCGAAGGGTGCAGAAGATAGATAAAAGAGGATGGCAGAAAGATAATAGAATACAGGAAAGTAGATGAAAAGTCACAATAAGCCACATTTTATACCATAGTACACGAAAAATATATAGGTATTTATGTAATTTCCAGTGGTTCCTTACATCCGATGGACTCTCTTTTGCAGTTTCCTTCTTAATATAAGCAGAGCAAACAGGGTCTTAACTCCATCATACCGTTTGATTCAGAGCCTGTATAATCAGCATAAAAATCCGGGCTAGTCTCTTTTCTTACTCTCTCTCCAAAAAAACAAATCGTGGAATGGACAAAAACTGCCTTTAAGATGTAAGAGTTTTTTCCCTCATATAAAATGATTTTTTTTAACAATACGAAATCGCTAAACAACACAAAACCACATTCTATCCAAAACAGAACATTTCTAAAATGAGCCAAAATCTATCCAATATGGTCAGAATCTTTAAAGAATTCTAAATCGGCAATAAGCATGTTTCACTAATAAAATAAAAAATTCTTTCCCTACAATAAACAAAACTTGCCGAAAAAAAGAAATCAACAAATCCTAACACTCGCCGGAAAATATACTCAGGAGAAAAAGAAATGCACACACCGGCCATTCCTGGCTAATAACTGCTACACTACCTTAATATTATCATGAAACGTAACAAAAATAAACAGGCAATAAACACAATTAAAAGCTGAAATTACCGTAAAACTTCAAAACCTTTGAAATAGTACGTCAATAGAATTTGATAATTCCGGAAGAAATTCATATTTCACCGTATATAGACTGCCCTCGTTCTGTGTCTGGTCGACCCAATCCAGCTCTTCCCTGCACCCGATTGTGCTGTCTACTTAGTAGTCACTTTTGTGTGTAAGCGCTACCCCCTCTACCCTACTACACTTCTTACACTCCCCTCCAACAGCATCTGCACCTTCAAACTCGCCCCTTTGATTATCCCAAAACAGTCATGAGTTCTAAGTCAGCAGCTGTGATTCTTCAGCGACAATACAAAGACCTCACCCACCCAACCAAGGGTATCCCTACCTTCCACATTGAACTTGAAAATGATAACATCTTCTTGTGGAACATCGGGATCATGGTGCTTAACAAGGACTCTATGTTCCATGGCGGTTACTTTAAGGGCCAGATGCGTTTTCCTCAAGACTTTCCTTTCTCCCCTCCAACGTTCCGTTTCACTCCGGCCATCTACCATCCCAATGTGTACCGTGATGGTCGCTTGTGCATTTCTATTTTACATCAAGGCGGTGACCCAACCTCTGACGAGCCAGACAGTGAGACATGGACTCCTGCTCAAACAGTCGAGTCTGTCCTTATCTCCATCGTTTCTCTTTTGGAAGACCCAAACGTTAACTCTCCCGCCAACTTGGATGCCTCTCTTGACTTGAGAAAAAACCCAGAGGTTTACAAACAAAAAGTTTTGGTGGAAGTCCAAAAGTCTAAGAAAGATATCCCCGAAGGTTTTGTTATTCCTGAAAGCGAGCAAGCTTACGGCGGCTCTAACGGCACCTTGGACCATGAGCAAGAGGCTGTTGATGAAGACTTCTGGTACGACTCGGAAGATGAAAGCTTTGATGAAGAAAGCTTAATGGATGACATTAACGATGAAGAAGATGTCGAAGAAGAGGAAGATACTGACGTTGACATGGGCAAATAAGCGTCGGCATCTCACTGCATTCTCTTTTTATTATCGGTTGGTGTATATTTCTCTCTCTGTTGCGAACATAACACCACCGGATTCAGTTCTCGCAGTTTTCTCTCGCTTTACTTATTGAAGCTATTTAATGATATCTTGCTTCAACTCTAGACTCAAGACTTGGCATCAAGAGGAGAAGTTCTTAAAATTTGTTTACATCTGACAAGTTTGTTTAGCATAATAATACTAGTATGATTTACATGACTGAAACAGTACAAAAACGTTTCATCTGCTAGCGATAAAACCACGGCTCTTTCAATTTTTTTTTATTTTCTTGTTGTTGTATTCCAGAATATACCCTTTCCTTGGTCCCTTCACTTCAACCTGGAATGTATCCTTGAAGCCCGTCGGCGAAAATTTCTGCAAGGGAATCAACACTTACCTTTGCGAGATCATCGCTGTAAGAATTTCCATAAAAAATAATAACGTAAAGTTCATTACGATAGCTACCCTTGGATACGGTGACGAATCGTTTAACTATGGCCCGCAAAGTCTCGTCTAGACTCAATACCATCCAATCGTCTAACTTGCTGTCTCCGCATTTTTCTTGCTGATTGAACGAATTGATTGCTAGAAGCGAATATACTCGGAGACTGTCAGCGGAGACTGAATAATCTGGAGCAGGAGAGTCAGGTGAGGTAACAGTAATGAGTGGTAAGCCATTGCTGGAGAGCAACGACACTGAATAAGCTCCTGTTTGCAGCAGGCTACCAGACTCGCTGATTACCTGGGACAATATTTTGGCTATTTCCCGTTGCTGTAGCATTAAGACTATGTAGTAGAGTAAGTAAAGCTGAGTAGTTGAGATAAGAAGTGGGTCCCGCACCCAAGGCAACAATGAGCAAGAAGTCGATAAAGGATTAAAAGTGGTAAGTTTTGCTTTTTTTAAAAAAAATAATAAATGCACTTTTGTTTCAATTGAGTAGTGAGTGTTTTTAATTGGGCATAGATGTTCTTCCTTTGTGTTTCAAATGTGTGCCAGCACTGTCGTCTTCAGTAGCCCTTAGTAGATAGAATAACTGTTTAAGTTACTTTACGGAGTAAGAGAATCCTATCGAATTTTTCTTAGTTCTTTTAATAGTGGTCAATCAGAGAAGTTTTGAAAACTTCTCAGAAGCTGTCAGAAGTTGTCGGAAGCAGAAGTCTTCTTTCTCAAGTCATTTGCAGCCAGAACGGAATGCCTAACATGTTACCATAAGACTATTGTGGAAAGAGGACAATACACGATGTATTTTGGTAATTTCGAGAAAATACTCTGTTCCAATACAAATCACTAAACTAATTAAACAAGCCAAAGTATATAAACCAACAAAGTTAATGTAACTAACAAAGCTAATGTAACTAACAAAGCTAATGTAACTAATGAAGGCTATTCCAACAAACTACACAAGCCAAATCAAAGAGACAACAAAGTAAACTAAATAAACTAAACAGATCAATCAAACAAAACCAACGAAAAAAAACTTAATTAATAAAATTATATAACATATTATATATAATTGAATTTTCGGGTCTCCCATTCGAAATTTCTTCAATCCTCATCATACATCACCAACCGCGCTTCTTACTACCGCGAATCAAGACCGTAGACAACACTTGACCTTTACAACGCTGCCTTTTTGCATCCGTTGCCAACTGATTAATCTTCCCCGCATTCCCACATCTTTCTTGCTTCCTCTTCATTCATCCCTGGTCACACCTCATGTTGTAAAATGGATCTCAACCCTAGGAAAAGACTTCACCCCACAGCTGGAACCAGACGAGTGCCTCTTGCAGAGACTAGTGGTAACGTTCCAGCACCAATCGTTAAGAAGGCCCGTGTTGGTGTCCTGCTGAGATTTGATGTTTTACGGAACTCTGCAAGAGAAAATATCGAAAATGCCGATGCACACACAGAAACTGGCGCCTCTGAAGTTGTAGCTGAAAAGTCAACAAACGTGGCCGTCGCTGCATCCAAATCCGCTAGACTTGTAGGAGATGAATTAAAAGAATGGCAGGCTTCTTGGCGCAAGATTATGCGAGAATCAGTGGTATATTTTGATACTCAGGGCTGTGATCTGCTGCCTCAACACCAGAATGAACAGAAACGCGCTCAGCGAGCCTTGAAACTGGTAGGTTGTGAAATCACTCCTTTCTACGACCATGACGTGAGCATCATAGTAAGCAGACGTGCGTTTTGCAGTTCGAATCAGTACCCTTCTAACGACATATTCAACGATGCTGCTTGCCTTAAGATTAAGGTTTGGGACTATGACAAGGTATTTCGGTTTCTAAAAAACTTGGGTGTCACCGAAGCTACTGTCAATGACGGTGCCGGAAATTTGTCCAATCTCTTAAAAGAAGAGAAAATCTTTGGCTCAAAGGATAGAGATCCCAACGCTCGCAGAGATGATTTGCACTACCTAGAAAAGAACTACGTTTACGTATATGATCTTTCACAGGCTGTCCGACCTATAGCCGTTCGTGAATGGCAGTCCGATAGCTATCCATTGTATCATCTTACGTTGGATGGTAAATGCCCATTTATCGCGGATCAATCTGAAAATTCTGAGCGCAAGAAGCAACGTCGTCTCCAAAAGTTTGAAGCCACCAAAGAGTACCGAGAACTTCTTCGAAGAGTTTCATATGACATTGTTCATGCTGCACAGAGAAATTTTTGCATTGCAGAGGAAAGATATCCCGGGTCCAATAACAGCACCGACCCTATTGAAGAACTAGAAGAGAATAACTCCGCATCTGCCAACACTAACGAGACCATCGAACCAGAAAATGAAAACACTTCTTGTGATGAAGAGCAAACCCATATTGATGACAGCCATAGTTTCCGGCCACCTCTTGCATTGATGCGCAACTCCTCCGTCATCCCACCAATCAACAAAACTAGCATAAGCCACAGCGTTTCCACATCCAAATTTTATGATGTTATGGCCTCAGGATACAATGGAGCATCCAATGCTGTCCAGTTCTCTATGGAATCTTTAAATAGTGCTGCAGTGCAGCAGGCACAGCAAGGAAATGGGCTCGGACCTGAAGTATCCCTGGTTCGGTCTAAAAACCTCAACAACCTCAAAAGAAGGATTTTCGTCAAACGCCAACTTCAGCAGCAAGATACGCGTGAGAAAGAAAAGGAGCTTAAACCTGGCTACTGTGAGAATTGTCGTGTCAAATATGATCAGTTCGACGAGCACATTCTTTCAAACCGTCACCGCAATTTTGCATGCAGCGATACTAATTTCCGTGATATTGACGACCTTATCCAAACACTAAACGAAAGTAAGTCTTTGGGTTATGTGGCATCGAATGGCGACTACAGATACTCCTGACTTTGGCCATCTAGTTCTTCTCAGTGAACGCAGCTCAGTTGGACAAAAGAGAGGTTGAATGATAAAAGCGCACAAATTGAACAAAAAAAAATCACTATTTAGTGTGTGCTATTTTGATCCGAGTAATTTATCCATGTCCCCATCATCATAATATAATAATGCATTACAACTAAACCTTAGGATTTCGCATCCATGAATTTTCCACATTCTCCACATTAATTTGGATCTTCTTAGGCAAAACATGTATTCCAGAGGTGCCTTTTTCGTAAAGGTGGCCCAAAATGGGAACTTTTCTTTTCGGTATTTGTCCACTTTCAAGGATCTCCCGAAAGCTGGCTCTGCTGGAAAGACCGAAGCGCCTAGGTCAAATCGTTTTGCAGAGATGTATCTGAGGAAAGAACGAGACCAAGATAACGGTGCTCGCAGCCAAAAAAGAAGAGGGGCATATTCAACTTCAGAGAATAGACCGGCTAATAATAATTCTCTGCGGAATAACCCTAACGGAAAGTCTGCCGCATCACAGTATCAAGAGTATAGTCGACTTAAGGAAAGATTCAATCAAGACAAGCAGACACGTGGAAACCAAGGAGGGAATTCTAAGTTCAATTTAAAGAATAAGATGCGGAAACGGAATGTGATTAAGGTTACTATTCCTCCTTTTGTAACAGTTTCGAACCTATCATCAATTCTCAATGTGCCCCTCTCCCGCTTTCTCAAACGTCTAGAAAAAATGGGTTATGAAGACATGACTCATCACTATATCTTGGATAAGGAGAATGCCTCTTTAATTGCTGATGAGTTTGGTTTTGAGGCTACGGTCAGCGAAGAGCATGAAGAGGATCTCCTTCCAGCACCAATTAATGAGAGCAAGCTTCAGCCAAGGCCACCTGTGGTTACTATTATGGGCCATGTTGATCACGGAAAAACGACCATTTTGGATTTTTTGCGGAAATCTGCCGTCGTAGATACCGAATTTGGTGGTATTACACAACACATTGGCGCCTTTTCCGTGGTAACCCCAGTGTCTAAGAAGAAAATTACGTTCTTGGATACCCCTGGTCACTCTGCATTTTTGAATATGAGAGAACGTGGAGCAATTGTTACAGACATTATCATCTTGGTGGTGGCTGCTGATGATTCAGTGATGCCACAAACCATTGAAGCCATCAAACACGCAAAGAAGTCCAATGTTCCAATCATTGTCGCCATAAATAAATGTGACAAACCTTCAAAGAAAATTGATAAAGTTCTTAGCGATTTGGCCCGTTACGAGGTGGACATTGAAGATTACGGTGGTGAGACACAAACTGTCCAGGTCAGTGGAAAAACTGGTCTCAACATGGATAAATTGGAAGAGGCGGTCATTACCTTGAGTGAATTGAACGATTTCCAAGCTGAACCTAGTGGAGTTCCAGCAGAAGGTTGGGTTATTGAGTCTCAGGTTATGACTGGCCTTGGTAATGTTGCCACTGTTCTTGTCAAGAGAGGAACAATGAAGGTGGGTTCTTACTTAGTAGCAGGAACAACCTACTGTAAAATCAGAGGAATGAAAGACGAGTTCGGAAAAACTGTTAAAACTGCCGGGCCTTCAACCCCTGTCAGAATATGGGGCTGGAAAGACCTTCCACTGGGTGGAGACAAGATTCTTGAAGCAGAGCTGGAAGCCGTTTGCAGAAAAGTTGTTTTGAGCAGAGAAAATAGACAAAAGCAGGAACAGACTATCAAAGACATTGAGTCTATTAACAAAAAGAGAAAGGAGGAAGTTCAAGAGCTAGAGCGTCAAGAAAAGATCAACGAAAGAAAGTTGGCAGGTTTGGACACTTCTGATCTCCTCAAGGACGAAGAGAATAAAACTCAGAAAGTACATTATATTGTCAAGAGTGATGTTTATGGTTCTGCTGAAGCGATCAAGGACAGCATTGATGGCCTCGGTAATGATGAAGTCAAAGCCCAAGTTATATTTTTCGAGGCTGGAGCACCAACTAAGTCAGATCTTGAAATGGCAAAAGCTGTTGATGCCCAAATCTTATGTTTCAACGTGAAGGTTCCAAAACAAATCCTGGGTGAGGCACAACAACTCAACGTTAACATCGTCGAACAAAATATTATCTACCGTTTGATTGAAACGGTAACTGAAGATCTTACCTCTCGCTTAAAGCCTCACATTGAGATAAAGGTGATAGCTGAGCTCGAAATTAGAGCTGCTTATGATATCACCGGTAAGAACAAACAAACTTTCAAAATTGCTGGTTGCAAAGTCGAGAACGGAATCTTGAAAAGATCTTCAAAGGTCCGGGTCAAGCGGAAAAATAAGATTGTATTTACTGGCGAACTTTCATCTCTCAAGCACTTGAAGGATGATGTTACAGAAGTGAAGAAAGGACTTGAGTGTGGACTCCAATTTAATCAATGGAGTCAATTTGAGGCTGGTGATATTATTGAAGCTTATGAGGAAGTTGAAGTTCCTCGTTTCTTGTAAATTGTTTGTATATAGAAGCGCCAATAATGTAAGCGCCAATAGTAATGACGCTATGAGTATAGTATCCTTCGCTATAACAGAATCTATTCTGTAAACAGACATATGAAGTTTATTTGGTTTTTGAACTTTAAATTTGCAACGTTTTTCAATCTGCAACGTTTTTCAATCTGGAACGTTCTTTCAAGCTGCAACTTTCTTTCAATCTGCAACCAGTAATTTGATGAAGTACGTAAGATATGACCAATTGTAGCCGTGAAATGAACAAAAAAAAAGGAATTGCAAGATCAGAATCTTGAAAAGAAAAAAAGAAATTGAAAAACCAAAAAATTTCTTGGGTCAGACTTAAAAGCATAGAACACCTCCAGCTATCTACCCCATATTCAGGGTGATGCCCATCGCAATCTCATCACCAAGTCAAACATGAGCAGCTACGAAGAAGACTTCTCTGACGACGAAAGTATCTTTGATGGAGCTTCTGATGTTTATCTTGGCTTCAAAGATGTTGCCTTTGAGGAGGAAGATGATGAACCCACCATCGAAGACACATTCATTGGCGGACAACCCATTTGGCTTCATGAGGACTCAAGACCCTCTGAAAACGATTTGAAATGTGACAATTGCCAAGAATATTTAGCATTATTGCTACAAGCATTTGCTCCTCGTAGCGATAAACCTTACGACAGAGTCATCTACATTTTTGCCTGTAAGAACACTCAAGTTTGTTCCAAGAGGAAAGGGTCTGTGAAAGCTATCAGAGGAATCTGCAAAGATCCCAAGAGAATGGCTGAAATAAAGGCTGAACAGGATGCCGAGGTACAGAAGTTACTTGACGAAAAATTGCAACTCGAAACAAAGAAGAAATTGCAAATTGAGATGACAAAGGACCTCTTCAACGCAACAAAGCCATCTTCGCAAGCTAACCCCTTCTCAGCTAATACATTCAGCGGCAATCCTTTCGAGAGCAATCCTTTCGCTTCAGCAGGAGACGCTGAAAAGTCCAAAGAAACTTCATCTTCAGAAACCACGGACAAGAGCTCCACCTATGCATCTGTTCTGGCTAAGTCTGCTGCACCTAAGAAGAAAGCTAAGCAGGTATCTAAAGACTCGGTCCTACCACATTATCCCGGATATTTTGTTTTTTCTGAGCAAGAACAATTAAAAAAAATCACTCACGAGCCAGAATTGGAGAAGTACAAGGCCTTAATTGACAAGATGGATCTGGAGGAAGACGGAAAAGAGAGAAGTATGTCGACCTCGTCTGCTTCTGCCTCTAATTTGAATCCTGAAACAAGCAAAATTGCTACCATGTTAAGTGACTCCTTTTTTGAGAATTTCTCTTCTGTGGTATCCCACAACCCTTCACAGGTCTTACGGTACGACTTGGGCGGTTATCCTCTCCTTTATAGCGGTAAGGATGATGTTGCCAAGGTTTTTAAGAGCTCCAAAATCCCAGATCCAGCTTATAACCCATCGTCTCATCGTCAGTTTGAACTCCAGCTAATGCCAAAAGCCATCATGGATCTAGAACTGTATCTGTCTAAGCTGGTCAATGAAATCCTCGGAGGAATGTCTTGGGGCACTATAATTGTTGCAACAGATGTTGAGGATGGTTTCTCCACGTTGGACGAGAACCATGTTGGATATGTGGTTGAGTATTGTGGTGTTCAGTGGGAAGAGAGCGTTTAGATAGTATGCTTTGAATAATAGAAGCGTATATACTCTGATTGTACTTAGATTTTTTTTTCATTAGATTAACCTTGTATTTTAATTATACATGGTCTATAGATTGTGATCAACGTAAGTCATAGTGTCATTGATTGACTTGTTATTGTATCTAGACAGGGTGTTTTTTATGTGTCAATAGACATGAATATGAAAAAGTATGCTGTGTCTCGTGGAAGAATTTACCATCCGCCTCACCCATTGATCCTCCGGATCTATCTCAAGTAATCATCTCCACCCAATCACCTCTGTCTGGCATGACGATACAGCCGCTAGGAGAGTGCTAAAAGAGGCAATAGAGCCTCCATTCAAAATTTCCTGTTCTTCAGAACCTCCTGAAATCATTCCGAATAAAGTGTTCCTTCCTTTTATTTCCACTCATCACCTCCTTCGAACCACCTCTCATGCACCATTACGTCTTCGATGCAAGAACGTTAAGGAGCAAACAACACCAGAACAACATCATTTAATTAGTAAATCTTCAATATATGAAACAAAAACACCTCCAAAGAATTTTTGAAGACCAAAAAAACTTATGTATGCAGAAAAAAATCATACAATCCGTCCTTTCCTTGCAATATCATCATCCTAATCATATCAAGATGTGTACATAAAACGCTTGTGCTGCATATACGAAGATCATATGCGTCAAGGTCTTATTCATTACATTGTCTACCCTTGCTGATATATATATAGCTGACATAAATCCACATTGTTGAGCCCTACTAGAGCCTTTTTTTCCCCTTTTGCAAATTGAATATCGGGTTATCCCCATTGAGAAAATTCCTAGTTTCAAATTACCCACGTGAATTGCCCCCGAGACGTTATCCCTCTATCTACATACTTCTGTGCGACTCCAACATATCATTTAAATATAGCATAAGGATCTTCTGTTCACTTCACTAGATCATTATCGTGTTTTCTTTTACCAAGATTATAACTTATCGTATTAATATTCTGTGTACCTTATCATGAGTGGAAATAATGCATCGTCTTCTGATGAAGAATCGAACTTCCAGTCCAACTTCAATGTACCAGCAGTCAATTTGGCTAATCTCCGAAAGAAAGAAGGGAAAGGTTCGACTTTAAACACAACACGTGCGAATATCGCAAGAGCGACAAAAAAACTTTCCCAAGGTACCAAAACTGTAAGGTTTCCTGACAATACTCCTTGTTCCGACTCATACCGTGGAACGACTGTGTCATCTATACTGTCAGTGAACGGACGTGACCTGGACAACGATTTATCTCCAACAAATAGCTTACAGAACGAACCGCTTCCGAGTTTCAGACTTAACATCCCTGACGAGGATGATTATGATTCTGACTCTGATTCCGAGTCTTATGCCATTGCTCAAATGGAACATCCCATCACTGAATACAATGAGGACTCGTCAGGAGATGAACAAGAGCTTGTGTCTTCAAGAAAAAGTTCATTATCTTCTCTGCCTTACGAGGTTGATCTTTCTGACGTTCGAAGAGGCTCCCAATCTAACTCAGCTTCACGCAAGTCCACTGATGAAAACGATTCCAAAGGCTTCCGGGACATTTTCAGGAAAATGTCTTTGGCGGAACGTGTACATGGTGAAGAAGCTCCCTCTAGGTCCGATACTTTTTTGGGTAAAATCCTCAATTTTGCTGGTGCTGGTGCTGGCGGATTAGCACCTGGTGCATCACTCCAAAGCGGTGAGAAACTTGATGAGGAAAAGGAAATTGCCCCTCAAGAAGATAATGCGATTGAATTGAAGCCTTTGGACTATTTTGACCATAATGAAGAAGCCCAGAACCTCATATCTGCACATGTAGCAAGTCACCATGTTCCCAGACAGAAGAGAATCTCTAGTGATCCAGAATCTGACCTAAACAATGGCTCTTCTTCGAATCTTGTTTCTAATGAAAAACCTGTGTTTAGTTCTGACCAAAGGGCCGACCATCTACGCACTATGACGAATACCTCTGGTGAAACGTTTTTTCAACCCAATCCCGACTTCTTGTTCGAAGACCCTCGTGATGAAGTTGTCAATGAAGACTTCTTTGATAATGATGGGTTTGTGGCACCACCAAAACATGTTCATGCGGGTGTCTTATCTTCCTTGTTGAAGCTTTATCAGAATAGTGATAACAGATCAAGCGCTACTTTTGGCTCATCTATAAATGGTTCTACATTAGCCAGCGAATCTGTTTTTGACAGCGATATAAATCCAAGGCCTACAGCTCACCGTGATTTCCTGGCGTTCAAAGCTCACCTCAAACATGGACATCAAAAATTGAGCGGAGTTTGGAAACATAAAGATAATGACAAAAAAGACCCTTGCTTTGGAATGGATGATGAAATCGGCGAATTGGAAGGAGAAGCTTGTCAATTACCCTCCTTTCAAAATGCAAGACCAAAGGCCCCAAAGGCCCCCAAGACTGGCAAGAAGATTGGAAAACGCTTCAAAAAACGTGAGAATCAAAAATTACGTATAACCGTCCATATTGCAGACATTTTACAGCGGCAAAGGTTCATCATACGCATGTGTAAAGCTCTTATGATGTATGGTGCTCCTACTCATAGATTGGAAGAGTATATGATCATGACGAGTCGTGTTCTTGAAATTGATGGCCAGTTTGTCTATTTCCCAGGTACAATGATAATTGCATTTGGTGACGCAGCTACAAGAACATCCGAGGTTCATTTGGTTAAATGTGCTCAAGGTCTTAATTTGTGTAAACTATCCGACACCCATAAGATATATAAAGAAGTTGTCCACGACTTGTCTGGTGTCGAAGAAGCAAGTATCAAGCTTGATGACCTTATTCGGGAAGACAATATTTATTCGCCTTGGACATGCGTCTTTTTGTATGGCTTGGGTTCTGCTACAGTGTGTGCTTGGGGCTTCGGCGGCGGTTGGTATGATGTTCCAGTAACTTTTGGTGTCGGTTTAATCATTGGTTATTTGCAATTTTTCTTGTCACCAAAATCACACTTGTACTCTTCGGTGTTCGAAGTAGCTGCATCGATTGTGGTATCATTTATCGCCAGAGCTTTGGGGTCTATCCGTGGCGGGAATATATTTTGCTTCGGTGCTATTGCACAGGGAGCATTAGCGCTCATTTTGCCAGGGTATATTATATTGTGTGGCTCCCTTGAACTTCAATCGAAAAACCTCGTTGCAGGCTCGGTGCGGATGTTCTATGCGATCATTTACTCTCTCTTCCTTGGTTTTGGTATTACCCTAGGGGCGGCATTATATGGCTGGGTCGACCACAATGCCACCGACCAAGCGGTGTGCCCTGCGGAACATTCTCTCAATGATAAATGGAAAATTTTGTTTGTCCCAATGTTTTCTATTTGTTTGAGTCTCATCAATCAAGCCCGCCTAAGCCAGCTCCCTGTCATGACAGCAATTACAGCGATATCCTACGTCGCCACATTTTTTTCAGGCAAGCATTTTGCAGATGTCACAGAGTTTACTGCTGCAATTGGTGCCTTCATCATTGGTATCTTAGGGAATGTTTACTCTCGTCTTGGAAGAGGAATGGCGGTGAGCGCTATGTTGCCAGCTATTTTCGTCCAAGTTCCAAGTGGTATTGCATCAAAAGGTTCATTACTAGCAGGTGTTGATACTGCAAACAAAATCACAAACTCTTCTTCCGTCGATGCTACTTCGGACATCAGTTCCTTGACTTTCGGTGTCACAATGGTGGAAGTGTCCATCGGAATATGTGTTGGTTTGTGTGCTGCAGCATTGGTGATTTATCCTTTTGGAAAACAAAGAACAAGTCTTTTTACGTTGTAATTATAGAACGTTTTATATTGATGAATTCAAAAAATAGTTAAATTACTCTTTAAATCTTAACTTGAGATTAAATAGAAGTGCATCTAAAACAGGAGTGTTATCAGTTAAGGACTGAAATTCTATTTCATCGATGTCTAATTCTATATAAATGCTATTGATGGGTGTGTTGGATGAGTTCAAATACTCAACCGTAAATTTCAATTTTAAATCATCTTTGATAATTCTTATAAAGAGCTCCCATCTAACTGTAAGGAGATATGCCGGATAGTTCCTATTTAGGTAAACGGACTAACCAATACAGGACTAATTACAATAAAAAGGCCTATGTGTCCCTCTTATTTGATAGATGGGAGTACCTTGATATACTATGTTATATTAAGTAGCTTATAGTGATCAACATCCAAACATTTTATAATAATAGGTACTCTGGCCGAGTGGTCTAAGGCGCCAGGGTAAGGTTACCTTACCATACATTCCTGGTCTCTTCGGAGGCACGAGTTCGAACCTCGTGGGTATCATTATTTTTTAATTTTTTTCCCTGATTTGTATATGCAGTTTTCCCCGGATTTTGTTGGATGCAAACTCCAATCGACAATTGATAATCTCCATTACCCCAACACCCCCAATTTCAACGAAAGTCAAAAATGTTCCCATATCTCAAGCCCAATGTTGCCCTGAAATCAATCAATTATTTATGCTCCTGTGCCAATTTGCGCAAACTATCAGTTGTATCATACGACAATGATCATATCACCGTTGATCTCGGAATCGATACACCAAACCCCATATCTTTCCTGACAATCTTCTTAAGAGATGCATGTGGCTCTCCTGAAAGCATCAATGAATCTTCTCGTCAAAAAAGTTTTACGACTGCGCAAATTGCCCGCAATCTTGGTGTCGTTGAACCTCCAATTGTCTCTCTTATTGGCAATGAGCCACACCTTGAAGTCATATGGAGAAACGGTAATGGATCAGTTAGCAAATCCACTTATAGTGAATCGGAATTGATTAAATACAGTTCTTTGAAAAGACGAATGGTTGGAAAGTTTTTCCGGCAGGAGCAACAATACTGGAACAAGCCGGCCTTACTCCAAGACATGAAGAGTTTGAATGTAGACTATTTTGCTTATATGACTGGTGATGAGACATTCAAGAATGTCATCAATGTTATCAATAAGTTTGGCATATGTTTTATTAACGGAATTGAAGATCCATTGCAAAACCCGCAGACCCAGACACTCACTGACGCCAACTGGGCGTTATGGCCCGTGGCCAAGTTGGCTAAGCGTTTTGGCTACATCAAAGAGACATTTTATGGCAAATTATTTAACGTCGAGAATGAAAAGAATGCCAAAAATATTGCCAATACTGACGTGTTCTTGCCTCTTCATATGGACTTGTGTTACTATGAGTCTCCACCAGGTCTTCAACTTCTCCACTTCATCCAAAACTCTACGAACGGAGGTGAAAATGTTTTTGCAGACTCTTTCTTGGGAGCTCAGCACATTAAGTCGACAGATCCTGAAGCATATGATGCGTTAAAAAAGGTCCCCATCACCTTCCAGTATGACAATAATAATGAGTATTACTACTATTTAAGACCACTTATTGTCGAGGATCAGTTCTTACGATGCCCAGAGACTGGTGAAGCACAAATTAAGGAAGTTAATTACTCTCCACCATTTCAGGGGCCTATGGAATATCATATTACCCGTGAGGAGGAACCTGAGCTTTTTGAGTCCTTCATCAGAGGCATGATTGCTTTCGAAGATTTTGTGAATGACCCTATAAACCAATACGTAGTGAAGATTCCAGAGAAAAGTTGTGTTATTTTCGATAATAGGAGAGTATTACACTCGCGTTTACAGTTTTCGGATGATAATGGGGGAGACAGATGGCTTATGGGATGCTATGTTGATGGGGACAGTTTCCGGTCAAAGTTAAGAACCTACAATAGGGATCAAAAGTTCGTATAATGTACAATAAATTTATTATTTTTGGTTTGTGACAATAGTCAGGTCATGCTATTTCTTCTTAGTAGTATCTCGAGTTGCGGCTTTGATCACTAACCAAAGACTTAAACGTCTGCTTAAAACCATTACACAAACGCATCATGTTTGGATATGAAAATCCCTTGAGCACAAATCCATTGACCTCAGTTTTCACGTGCCATGTGGTGACAGGTGTATTAATGTTCACCTTGAACAAAAGGAGGAACCAGCCAGGAGCTTTGTGGTCATAACAAAACACATATGCACTGCTCTTTGGATTTGCACGAGTGTATGACTCCAACCAGTCCTTAACCTCTGTCAAAGCACCTTCACGGAATTTTGGATGACGACTCATCTCGGTTACATGCTTGGCGGTTGCTTGTACGTGTTGGAAAATTAATTGATCCAAATCAGAGTACCGCTTACGCTCAACAACATACTCTTTTCCAGTTGCAGTTGGGACTTCTTCAATACTCAAGTGCTGGAACAAATTATTGGCAACCTTCCATGTGACAGTAAAATAATTTGGACCACGAGAAGATGGACGAATAACACAGTCACCAACAGCTTGTGGGGCCAAAAACTCTTCTGCTTGCTTATGATTGAAGTTGTGGAACAAAGGATGCTGCACATTTCTTGTCTTCGCAAGTTTAGCGTTTTCTTTGGCCCTTTCCTGTTGTTTGTCAGCTTCCTCTAAAGCAAAATTCCATTTGACAGGGTCGCGGAAGAATTTGGTACCGGTTGACCGCTGAATATCTTCTGGAAGTGCGCTAAAAACTGCAGTGAAGTTTTCATAATTAACTTCTAATACCACGGTTTGAATGACTTGGCCTTCGATAAAATCAGATTTACGGAGGATATGGCCTTCTTCAACAGTACCTGTAATGTTTGTGGATGTAGCGACACGCAAAAACCGAATTTTGTTGTCTCTGTAGTTCTTTCCAACACGGTTAATGGTCACTGGAACAATTGAACCTCTGGAAAAGGATTCCGTTGTCTCACCTGTCAACATGCGGAAAACTTCAGAGTTCTCCAAAATATGGAACGAACGACGCAACTCCTCGTAGTTGTTGACAAGTTCTTCTTTAATACTTTGAAGCGTAGCGTACTTCTTTTGTCCAAATTTGGATTCAAGCTCTTGGCCAAAAGCAGTCAAATTCAAATCGTCAACCTTACTGACTCCCTCTTGCATAAGCTGGTAAATGATACCACCTTGGTCTTCAAGATGAGCGACGTCTTCTTCATCCAAGTCCAATGCATCAGCTGCCATTTTACAAGCCAAAGTGTAATCTTCTGGATGGATACGTGTCGCATCTAACAAGTCAACAGAGGTGTCTCTTTCACGAGCAGAGATACCATCATCGTACGGAATGTTGAGAAACGCCGCACAGTTCAAGAATACGGTACGGGTTGATAATTCATAGGTGATCAATGCACTTCTGCTTGGCAACGTTCCTGGAGAAATTGCAATGTTTCTTAAAAGGCCTGAGGCCTTTCTTGGACCAAGGCCAGCCACAAACTGGAGTTGCTGGGCAACATATGGATCGCGCAAAGCCTCGTTTATCTCAACACCAACCATGTTTACGATATCGACAAAAACTGTCTCATAAACTTCCTGAACAGTGTCCACAGTTAAAAGTTTTTGATGCTCATAAAACACAAGAGAGAAAATGTCATCACGGAGAGATATGTACTCCAACAACGGACTTTGAACATAACGCGCAAGTCCAACACAGTATTTGACCAAAGATGGTTTATCAGCAAGTTCAATCATTGCTCTCTCAGAATTCTGGAATAATCTGGCTGTTTCATCTTGACCCCATATTACCGGGAGTAAAGAAGGCTCTTCACTATCATTTCTATCATCAGAAGTTACCACAATGTTCTTGTTCGCCACGAACTTTTTGACAATCTCAAAGAGCTTCTTCGAAGATGTGTTAATACCCGAGACAACAATCACATCTGGTTTGTGAAGACGAAGATTACGGTCGAAGAATTCCAGAAGCTGTCCATTGAACCGTTCCTCACTTTCACGGTCGCGTGTGGGATTCAGCTCTGACTTAAAAAAGTCGGATGTTTTGCCTGTGTCACGCACAAAAGCACCAACAACAGCGCTATCAAAGTCACCTTTGCCGAAGGACAAAGCCAAAACATTTGGTTTCGTGCCCTTATCATAGCCCAAAGGAGTAAATGGCGCCTGGTCAACCTTGGCCAAGAAGCGAGCGCGTAGTTCAGCGGCTATAAGACGCTCGCATTCACGACGAAAGTCTTCTTTGGTGTTGAGTGCGACCATTGCAGTCAATCTCTTGAAAGCCATTCCCAACACAGTTTCACGTTCCTTATTCCACAAGTCGGCAATTTCGGAGGTACCATCGGATTTTAGACAGTTGAAAATTGATTGGAACCAATTGTCGCTGTCATTGGTTTGTACGTTCACAATAATGAGTCCTTTTTGTTCAGCTTCGATCATTCTCAAGAACAGATCAGGTTGGGCAACCAAATCAGCGGGCGATCTGTTCATAGCATACTTTAAATCAGCATATGGACTGAGCTTATCGATGGAAATACGGCCCTTGTCTGTTAGTGTGACACTGATCGAAGCAAACTTTTTGTAAACATGGCGAATCTCGTGTCTGATCTTTGGGTTGTGGAAAATCTCTTCGGCGAAAGTTTTTCTTACGGCATTGACTGCGTTCTTGTAGTCTTTGAATAAAACCTCATCATCCTCAATCAATCTTTCTATCATGTCTTGTGGTGACTCGAGGGGATCGTCAGTGGCATGAATTCTATAGGGAACCTCATAGTTCTTGGACGATTGATCCTGAACGTTTTCACCAAACTCAGTGGCTGAAATGCCAAAGGCTTTCACTGCATCATACAATACATTTTCACGTATGCGTTCAAAAATAGCATATTTCGAATGCTTCTTGGAGGAAGATTTCTCCTCCTCTTCGGCATGCTCGGATGTTTCTACTTGGGCAGCCTTTACTTCCTTGATCTTCTTGGAGTAAGTGAAGTTAACGTAGTCTTGCAAATCCTGGATTAAGACCATGGAGTCGAGTTGTTCCACCTCGGTTGTCAACTCATCGTCAACCTCAATCAGCAGGATAAGCTTCTCGATATTGAGACGCTTCTCGTAGAGCGAATGGTACTCGATATCCAAGTGCAAAATACGCCATAAATCATCTTCAAGAAGTAACTTGTGCACCACATTTTTCGTTAATCCCTCGGGCAGTCTGACTTCTTCGGTGTGAATTAAATAGTCTCGACGGTGAGCCCAAATGAATGGAACTTCGAAATTATCCACAGAAATAAATTCAACCACTTTCTCAACTGCATCAGTAAATGGATCTTGAAGGGCACCGATGAAAGTATTTTTCTTTTCAGAAAACATGATGTTACTGACCCATTTTTTCTCTCGGAGAAGCTCTTTACCCTCCAAGTTAATGTAGTTTAGAGTGGATCTGTACTTCTGGAAACGTTCGGGAATGTCTATGATACGGATCACATTGTCTTCTTGAGTAAGCATTTTTTCTTTCAATTCGGAGTACTCAAAAACTTCGTCCAATGCAGTTTCCTTTTCTTCGTCATTACCATCGTCTTCAATTTCTTGTGCCTCTAAGGCCCATTCGTACTCACCACCATTACCGAATACCTCAAACAACTGCTGCAAACTCTCGCGGTCAACGCTTGACAAATTTGAGGTATCCAATTTTGGACCCTTTCTTTTGGTTTGCTGACGTTGTGCTTTCTTGTGTGCTTTGGCCTCTTCTTCGTCAGAGAACTCATCATCCTCGATGAAATCTTCAAACTCGTCGAGGATATTACGCTCGCCACCATCCGCGTGGTCGTTGATGCCGGCACCTTCTTCGAGATCATTTTCACCATCATCGTCAGAGAAAAAGTCATTGAGACCTGGACCGGATCGACCTCTTGAAGGGGCCTCATTATCCTCATCAGCATCCTTTTCTTGAACAGGCAGGGCTCTTTGAAGACGTTTAAACTTGTTGGAGCTAGGCTTTCTGGGTGCGGCACCGGAATTCTCTCTCAAAAGTTCCAAGTCGTCCTCATCCAAGGCATCATCGGCTTCCTCGAGAACAGACTTCTCCCGCTTTCTTTTGTGTTTTCTTCTCTTCTTGTGTGATCTGATATCTTGTTCTTCGTCATCATCCACGATGAAACCATCACGAACTTGTTTGATAGCTTCCTCGTCGTTGTCGTCATCTTCCTCTTCAGAGGAGTCGGCCATGACATCATCTCCCTCTTCCGAGCTGTTATTGTCAAGCCCCTCAGGATCGCCTGTCCTGATTTCTTCTTCAATATCCTGTGACATTGCTTTAGTTTTGGTCGAAGCGGTGGATGTCACTTGGATGTCACTTGATGTTGAAAATGTGGAAATTCACTACTCCATACCAATAAAATGGTGTACGGGTGTAAGACGACGACATTGTTAACGGTGACATCAAAAAGCGGTTTATCGGTTGTAGGGTCTGATTAGCTTTGGTTATTGTCATTGTGATAACTTATTTAAAAAAAAATAACAAATTGAGCTCAAGTTTTGGTGCTCTTTCCCGGATGGTCCGACGACAAGTAGAGGGGTGAATTGGCCTTCAGAGGAAATAGAAAAATCCAATTTTAAGAATTGTTTGCGAATCTTACGAGAAATAAATTTCTTCTTGGCTTCTTTTTCTCCTGTCTTTCTCTTGTTTTTCTCTTCTTCTTTTCTCTCTCTTCCTTTTTTGCCTTACAGCTTGCTTTCCTCATTCATCTCTTATATTACAGTGATCCAATGTAGATGAAAAAAATGGACAGTTAATCGGTCTAACTCGTGACATGAAATTTTAAAAACGCATTATAGCCATGGTCCACCCTTTAATCTAGATAATCTTCCATTTCAATATCTCCGGGAAACTCGCTCATGCGATCCCAGTACTTATAGTTGCACTCCCGGGCTAAGGACTCACCTTCACGAATCTCTTCGAGCTTCTTACTGTTAAGAATATGGTTTTTCTTCATTAGTAGTACGTTAGCTTCTATTTCATTCTCTTTGAGCACCACCTCAAATAAATTGGCGCACGTAAAGTTGATCTTCGGATCCTCCACCATAGCCATGATCTTATAGAAGCTACGAAAAGTACACACTTGACGTTTCCCGCCGTGAGTACGGTTAAATTTAGAAACAAATTTGTTAAAAAGCCGTTTGATCCACGAATGAAAATGAAGTATTATTATGGCAATGGGCAGCATATAGCGTATAAGCGTCATTCCCGCAAGAACACGGTCCTTGTAACCCAGCAAGATCTTCTCTGAAATGATGGAATCAATGCCGGTGGGCCTACTGCGTTTTCTTTCATTGGAGAAATCCAAAAGCGGGTTGACATTAAATTGGGAGGTGCTGTCACTTGTTTTACTAGAACTATTATCTAGCAGTAGGTTCTGTAGTAATTGCTCGACTTTGACTCTCTTATGACTAAAGGCCCGTTCCGAGTCATCTGAGCGAAATTTTCTTTTTCCATAATTGAAAACCATAATTAATCATTTCGCTGAAATCTTTTCCGTTCGTTACGATAGTTTTAGCCATTCATTATCGAGGCTCCAGATTCTTCTGGAATAGTGGTGAAGTATCTGCAGGCTATCTGTAGAGCAGTAAAATCAATCTCTTAAGATAATGCGATTCTTGGTTTTTTTTGGAAAAAAATCAAAACTGTCCGTCTTCATAATTGCTTCATTTCAATAAGTTTTATGATTCTAGATACTTCTGTGTTCCTTGCTGAGCTCTTCAGCTAAGTACTCAAGGCTAGTCTTCACTTCGGATTTCAGTGCCAACAACTCGTTGCAGAGTTGGTCATAATAACCTTTCAATCTTATCAAATCCTTCATTGTTAAAGCATCAAAGTCCACATGGTGATACTTCGTGAGTTCCTCGTATGATGCACTGAAAAGTGAACCTTCATTGTATGCTGAGTCCATTTGACTATTAGCACAGGTCTGTACATCACTGTGCTCACCAATATTATTGAACCATTTATCCATACTTGAGTTACGTTCACTTAGACCTGAAGATTTTTGGTTCATACTATAATCCTCCAACGAGTCCTCTCTTGAAGTGCTCTTCAAATTGTTAATACCTTCACCATAGGTAGAAAGTGAGTGTGTGCTGGCATTGGCGGCCACGTTAAGCTTCGTTATGAGTTCAGAGACCCCATTCAGGAACTTGGTAGTGATTGTTGGTTTTCGAAGATTAGATGAATGTAAAAAGGATCCCGTTTCGACTGAAACTGATCGGTTCCTCTGTTGCACAGGTGAAAATACATCAAAAAGGGACAGCGATCGTTTAGTCTTAAACTCAATCGCTTCATCTCCTTCATTGACTACTATGCTTTCACCATCAACAAGGTTTACTCCAGAGGCTTGGCCGATCCTTCCAAGAAATTTTCTGACTGGGGTCATTCCGAAATTTTCACCTGAATGCAGATTCGTCAACGATTCCTCAAAACTAGTTGGTGGAACATCTCTATTTTGAGATTTCAAAACTGTGGAGTTTGACCGGGATCGGTTCACAGTTTGGGAGACTGCCGTTGACAAAGTGTTGAACAATGAACTGGATCGCGATCGAGTTGAACCGTTCATTTCTCCAATTTCATCCTCTGTATCTTCGAGAGAACTCTTTAATTTTTTTGAATCTTTTGTATCTGCATTGCCATTTTGATCATCCTTGGATTCTCGAGCCTCTAGAACTAAATGCAAAGGTAGCGTTACCAAGTCTTTGTCTTGTAAAGTTTTGGGAATCATGAAGCCCTCTGGTACTATATCCTTCAATGGCGTATTCACAAGAAAGAAAAGTATTGCTTCAAAGTTGGTCAAATAATACAGGATTTCGCCGGTATTAAAATAGTTCCTCTGTAGTAAACCTATCAAAGCAGCGTCAGATTGGAAATCAGATTCAGCTTCATCATAAATAGAATTGTTGGACTCTTTTAAATTAATGAGCTCGAAGAAATTGTATGCTAAAATTTTGTCTCCACGACTAAAAGATTCCTTCTTCTCTGTGGGAGAATAAGAGGATAAGGACGAGTTGAGGGCAAAATTGGAAGCAGTAATATTGTAAGGATCAAGAATCTCGCAAAAATTCTTGAGAAATGTGAAATTCAAGTAGAGGTCAATATCCTGGCCATCTTCGCTTACCTCGGGTGGGTGGTAAATGATAATATAGATTAGTGCCGGAAGAAGGATATCGTTGTTAACCTTAGAAGAATCATTGTTATAAAATCCAGCACATAAGTCTATGAGAGATTTTTGAATCTTAACAATATATTGTAGCTTCAAAGATGGGGTGCGGGCCCGATTTAGTTGGACAGTGTGATCCTTAATGGAATCAAGGATGCCTCCAGCCTCCCCGGATAACGTAAGAAAATATTCATCGAGATCTGCTGCATCAGCTTGAACCTGATTTTCACAGAAGGCGCTCAAAGGTAATGACAATTTTCTTAATATTGCGAGTTTTTCAGTCAAGAGCTCTTGGATAGATAGGTCTCGCAGATCAAAGCGGAAGATCTTGTCGTAAAGCTCGGTACGATCGCCCGGAGTAACGGATGCAAAAAGACTTTGGATGGCTGTCAGAATAGAACGAAGAATTGTAGCCGCTTTGTAAAACGCAAATACCCGGAGTTGATATGCTGCTTGAGGATCCGAGCGCTTTACCAACTTGATATGTGATGATGAATAATGGGCAATAGCATTCAAGTAGTCGTACGTTTGGAGGTCTGAAGCAAAGAGGAGCGAGTTTTGGATTAGTTGCCGCTTACACTGAGTCAGTTGAGCATAGATATTGAATACTAGGCCGTATAAATCTTTGTAAAAGGCCTTAAAAAGTGTCGCTAGTTCCGATAGTGTAAGGGGGTTCTGATATCGGGGCTCCTTGAGGTAGGTCACAAATGCGCCAACAAGAGCACTAATTTTCGGATGGAGGTCGCTGTCGACATTCGACGTCACTTCATTCGTAATAGTGTCTACAAGCGTCATTGTGATAGCTGACCATGTGGTAATCTAGAGTAAGCCGAAGAGGATGCAGTAATATGTGTCAGTGTCAAACATGCAACAGATACTAATTTAGGAAGAATACTATATATAGTTCTGTTGTTTTGATTTAAACAATTTCTTCTGGGTGGTTTCCTTATTGTATATGCCTTGCTAGATTTTTATTTTTTGTTTGCTTGTCAGATCATTCGAATCAAATAGATCAGATAAAAATACCTAGGTGCATAGAGATTAGGTGTCAGGGATTCAGAAGGAGGAAAAAACTAATGCAATTTTACGATTTGACAACGAATTGAGTATGTTTTTGGAAATTTTATTACTAATTTCTAGAAGGGAGATATAAAGGTGATTTTAAATATAACTGACAGGGAATATACGGCAATATACGGCAATATACGGCAATATACAGCAATATATAATGGCTAAGACAGGTAATGCAGTATCTCAAGGACCAATATGTTTACAGAATGAGTAGCCATGACTCCCTTTTATTTCACATATTATTTTTCAAATAGGAATATTGTAATACAGTTCAACTGTTATTTCTTTTCTTTCCTTCGAATTCTGGTGTTTCACTTGTGATTGACTTGAAGTATCTGTCTAGAGATCAGTAACCTCTTGGGAGTTGTCAATATCATCAACTGCGTGCACCCCTTCATAAACGGGCTGGGCAAATGCAAGTGCCGTTTGTTCAGCTTTTAGTTGTTTAGTGATCAGAAAGTACCAAATTGGCGTTAACATGAATCTGAGAATCTCTTGAAAGTCAAGTTTTGGATCGTAGCTTCTCAAAAGCGACTTGCTCCATTCATCCCGAGTCTCATTGTACATTACCTCGAGGTAGAAGTAACGTAAGTACCACCAAAAATGACCCACGCAAAACTCTAAGGCCACCTCGTAAAGAAGTTGAGATGTAAATAGTTGATGTAGTGCTAACTGGGGGTTGCGGGAGAACATATTCAAGATAATGAGGTAATCATCGGAAATTAAGAATTCCAACAATTGTGATGCTATGAATGCATACTTTGCTTTGATTCCCAAACCCATTATTCCGATTTCTTGTTCGGGATATAACCGGCACCGTATGTAGAGCAAAACTCTTTGGAGAGGAGGCCCCAAGAAGTAAATCTTGGTATCTACGCCCCAGAATGAAAGCAACCAAATTGTAAGTGCAATAGTAGCTCCAAGCTGGATAACAAAGTACGTAAAGTCACGAGTTCTATTCCGATTGATAATCTCTATAGCTTTGGAATGCAGTGCATCATCTAGATCATGAGTCCAACGATGAGGAAGAAGGCCGTACGAGAATGTATAAACCTCTTCAAGCATCCCAACCGTCTTAACCATAAAGTAACAGTATTGTAGTAGAGCTAGCAGGGGTGGTCCGAGGTAGCAAAATGTTAGAAGTAGTCGCCATGGCTCCTGCTTCAATCTGACAGCAGTAAAAGTGAATTTGCTCGGTGAAAGCACATTAAAGTGTATTGACAACGAAGCTGCACCTATTGATCCTACCCAAGTCAAGCCGACTGGGGATAGGGGGATGTCCAAGACATCTAAGACATTCATAGTTGTGATCGAAGACTCAAGATAGAAGGTCTTACTGAAGTGAGCGATTCAGTATGAGAAACAAATTAGAAATGACACGTGCAGTGAATGTGCTATGCAATTCTTTTTGTAATTGATGGCCAGTGGAATTCTACTTGCAGTTCCTTTCAGGTGGGTGTGCTTGGTAGTAAGTGATGTGAATGAGTATAAGCGAAATATGAGACGTGGAAGTTGGTTTTAGGACGAATCATATAGAAGTGAAATTATTTTGGTTTAGAATTTATTGGAACTTACGACTTGTCGACTGTTAAAGATTTTTTATCAAAGACTCTGTTTTTCAATAATTTTCCGTTATGCTGTTTAAAATTGAAAATCATGATAAACTGATAGTAATACAAAACACAATCAATAAGGTTTGGAATCTCTTTGCCGCATTTTCATTATTTTCCGAATGTCGCTAAAATTATAATTCAATAAAAAAAATCATAAGAAATCTAAATAAGATATTGGTATATGATTAACAACTGAACAATTTAAGACTGGGATGGTTGAAGTTGATTCTGTTTCCACACAGAGTACTCTAACACACTAATCAAGTGGCATCAAAAAAAATCAAAAGGTGAAAATTACATAAAGCTAAGATAGTATTTCATTTTTTTTTTAATAAAATTCTACGGTATCAAAAACCGGTAGCTTCACCTACTGTCACAAGATGTTATACTTAGTGATCTACTTAGTGATCTGGGGTACTTCTGGTTGCAAAGATGACTATAATCACAGCAAAACCCGAACTCACTCCACAAATGGACACCAGGAATAAGCTCCTCACTACAAATATCGAACACATAATATGCGGCACTACGCCGATGGATTTGCGATCAGAGATTACGCGGCCATATGATTACTTACTGGAAATCCCTGGAAATAACCAGAACATCCGGTACAAGTTCATAGTTGCTTTCAATGAAAAGTTTTTTCAGATCGAAGACAAAAAGATCCTCTCAAAAATTGGAGATATCATAGGTATGTTCCATAACGCATCTTTGCTTATCGATGATATTGAAGATGATTCGACACTAAGGCGTGGGAAGCCTTGTGCCCATTTAAAGTATGGCATTGCATCCACAATAAACTGTGGTAATTACATGTACTTTGCCGCTTTAAGTCAAGCAATGGCTGACTTACCGAATTTGTGGCTACAGGTACCATCTGCTGATATTCTGAGATTGTCTGAAGTGAAAGAACAGACAATAGAGATACTTGTGAATGAGATGTTGAACTTACACCATGGGCAGGGACTTGACATATATTGGCGGGACAACTTGCTAACTGTTTTGAACAATGGCTTGCCGAGCCTTGATGATTATTTGCAAATGGTAATGAACAAGACAGGCGGCTTGTTCCGACTTTCTGTCAGACTCTTGGGCTTATTTGCCAGCGAGACAAAGTCATGGGATTCAAAGTCCTTAATCAAACTAGCTAATTTGCTAGGTATAATCTATCAGGTGAGAGACGATTACCTCAATCTTGCAGACTCGAGATACCTGGAAATGAAAGGGTATGCGGGAGAAGATCTCATAGAGGGCAAATTATCTCTTCCTGTCCTTCAGTCTTTGATCAATGCTCCATGTCCCAATTCTCCCCTACACAAAGTCTTATTTACTCTAAAAACACCAGACGAACGCCGAAATGACCCAGACTCGATTGAATGTGCGATTCGATACCTTAATGATGGCTCTTCGTTACAATTTACTTTTGATACTCTTCAAAGCTACGTTTTTAAAGCCAAAGAATTAATTCAAGAGTATCCTAACCCTTCTGAAATGCTCTTACAAGTGGTGGGAGGCTTAGGCGATGTTGTGGGTCCCCAGCAATACTTCATAGATACTTGATTGAAAATCATGGATATCAAACTAAAATTTTAGATAAGTGGAATGTTTTCGTCTTTGGGCACAGCATCACTTAACTGTTTGAAGAATTGATCGATGTCATCACTGAAAACCAATCCCCTTGGATATAGATCGCTGTGGTCAACATCAAAATTAACATGAAACCTCCGTTTTTCGTACTCTATATTCTTCGGTAGTAGATTGCACAGTAGCCCGAAGTCTATATCATCGGACTTATTGCGAATAGTCTCTATTAGACGTTCGTATGTGTTCTCTGTTGTTATCATGTGCTTGAAGCTTTGTCCTTCCTTGCCTCGTTTCACCACGCTTTGCCATAGTGCTGATTTTTCTCTATTTTGAGGAAACTCAAACTTTGATACTCTGGTGGTTTTGGGTTCAGGTTGTTTTTTCTTTTTAGCGCTTCGGGTTCTTCTCCTTGGTGAGCTGACTTTAGGGGTCTCTATTGGGGCTGTTTGTGGCTTTCCTGAGAATGTGGGTCGGTGAAGCTTGATACTGTGTTGCATCTCAACCTTTCTTGCGCTTGGGGGTACCTTATTTGTCTTTGATGCAGTTTTGACTGGCTTCTTTTTGACTTTGTTGTTCCCTCGGATACGCTTGGGAGGAATGTCACTTTCAAGATCGTCTCTTTCTAGAAGCTTCTCATAATTTGCAATATCTTGTAGTAATTCCAGACTGGTTTTAAAGTTCGAATTCCGTGCCATTTTGTCTTTTTGGCTCTTCTTGACTATCACCGTGGAGTAAGATGCGCATCTCATCGGCCCCATCTCAACAAGACAACACCGAAGGAAGTCACCGAAAAAGAGAATGCTTTACCTAGTTGGTCTCGGTCTTTCGCACGTTACCGACATTACTGTTCGTGGTCTTGAGACTGTTAAGAAATGTAAGAGGGTCTATTTAGAGGCTTATACTTCTATCTTGATGGCTGCAGACAAAGAGTCTCTTGAAGAATTCTACGGTAAAGAGGTGATTCTTGCGGACCGTGAACTTGTCGAGACCGGTGCTGATCAGATTTTGGAAGGTGCCGATACCGACGATATCGCTTTCTTAGTGGTGGGTGATGTATTTGGTGCAACCACCCATACTGATTTGGTTCTTAGAGCCAAAGAATTGGGCATTGCCTACGAGTCTATTCACAATGCCAGTGTTATGAATGCAGTTGGTGCATGCGGTTTGCAGTTGTATCAATTTGGTCAAACGGTTTCTCTTGTCTTTTTCACTGACTCTTGGAAACCTGACTCATTCTATGCCAAAGTGATGGAAAATAGAAAAATCGGTTTGCACACTTTGTTATTACTTGACATTAAGGTAAAGGAGCAAAGTATTGAAAACATGGCCAGAGGAAGACTCATTTATGAACCTCCAAGATACATGGACATTGCAACCGCAGCACAGCAGTTGCTCGAGATCGAGGAAACTAGACAAGAACAAGCTTACACTCCCAACACTCCTTGTGTGGCCGTCTCGAGACTCGGATCCCCTACTCAAACGTTTAAGGCTGGAACTTTGAAGCAAATGGCAGAATACGATGCTGGTGAACCTTTACACTCTTTAATTATGCTTGGAAGACAGGTACATGATCTCGAATTGGAGTACTTGTATCAATTCGTAGACAACAAGGAAGAGTTCAAGGCAATTGTAGAGGCCGACCAAGAGTTTTTCAAACCTCCTGCTTGGGTTCCACCAGAGGAAGACGACATGAGTGATTAAGCACTACCACCAAAATCAAGAACTAGTTTCAAAACGCTAAAGATTAACTAATTAGTACCCCTTCTATAAAATAAAGGTTATTAGTCCGATGAATCTGTTTCAACATTAACAAATGTTGACAATTACTTTACCCACAGCTTTATTGGATTCAACTCGTTCAAAGGCTTTCGAAACTTCTTCCAAAGGATATTCGCTATCGATGAAAATCTCGAGGCCTTTTTCTTCAATATATTTCACGCCCTCGTCAGGCCATGCACCTAAACCAGTGAACACCGTCATGTTGTATTTGTAAGAAAGAAAACCCAAGGAGCTTCCGAGCTTTCTAAGTTGAGAGGTGGCATTTTTTACGAGCCCCATGACAACCGATTTGGAAAACACCATTTTGTTATTACCAACAATGGTGAGATACGAACCGCCTTGGTCCTTTTTCTTGAGGATCTCGGATATGTTCGAGAACAAGTCTGAGTTACCACAACAGTCGAGAATAACGTCGAACAATACACCATCCTTGACTTCCTCAAGTACAGGTTTCAAAATGGAAGTGTGTCTCGAGTAGTCAATGACTTTGTTAGCTCCAAGCTGTTTTATCAACGTTTCACTCCGGCCTGAACAAGTAACTACAATATCTTCCGCATTGTAGACCTTCTTTGCCAACTGGACGCAGAAACGACCCACAGATGTTCCTGCTCCTAGAATCAAGATTTTCTTGAAAGAGTTTGAAGGGAGAACTTCACTAAACATTGTAATTGCGGTTCCAAGAACCAACGGGTAAGCAGCTGCTTGTTGGTAAGAAAGAGAACTTGGGATCTTCCGAGCATTTTGTCCCGTGGACTTAATTACATCAATTAAAACGTATTCTGAAACTGAGCCGGGTCCCAGCAATAAGTTTTCCAAGTGAAGTCCGTTAATTCTGTCGCCCACAACAGCATCCAATTTCTTTGCAGCCACATCTCCTATTGCAACCACTTCACCAGCAAAGTCTCCACCTAATCCACGTTCAGCCCTGAATAGCCATGGAGACAATGAGTTTTTAATAACTATATCAAGTGGGTTAAGGGCAGCAGCATGTACTTTTACAAGTACACTTGTATTTGTTGGAAGCTTGTACTCACCATTTTCAACCGTAACAGGGAGCGACGTTGTTTTCACTATGAGAGGCAGAGCGCTATTGTTGTATCTTGCAGCCTTGAACTCAAGTGTAGTCATTTGATTGTGTTTGTGTTTGTGTTTATTAAAGTGGTTAGTGAGTTTGGTGGAAAGTTTAAACTTTTCAAATTATTTCACTAATTGGGACGAATTCAAAAAAGAGATTTGTCATCCCTTTTATGTTCTTTTTGTTTATCAGTCGGCTGATCCTCTACGCCTCCAACCCTACAGTTAAGGTGCAGTGCAACTGTATAGCCACATAAAGAAGCCTTCTTAACCCCGTTACCGAGCTACTAGAAATTAGATATTCGGGCAATTAAGCATAAAAAACGACCAAAAGTCAATATGCTTACTAAGCTAGAAGTTAAAAAGATGTATTAGGTGCATTTAGTTTCCTGCGTTTAGGCGTACTGGCTGTTATGGGCTTAACGGGCTTAACGGGCTTAACGGCGAAGAGCCCAAGACGGACTAATTTCCGTGTATAGCAAATAGTTGTGAGAAAGGAACTATAACAGAAGTGAGTTGCACATCTCAGTGAAAAGCGAGAAAAAAAGTAGATTATGTATAGAATTATCCATGTGGATTACTCTATCTTCTTTTTCGTTTCAGTTTGTATGTCATCCCACACATTCTCGTTGATGTCCCAGATCATCCAGTTATACCATCCCATATATGAGGGAACAGCCGTCACAAGGTGCCACAAAGAATGTGCATCCACTAAATCGTAAAAGATTGGAGCAAAGTCAAAAATCTCGAGCGAAATTCCTAGTAAGACAATGAAGCAAATGGCTAAGGGGTACAATGAATAGAGCTTCGCTGATCTTCTGTAAAAGTCGCCCAAGATTAATCGTGAACCAGTAGTGTACTTCAAGTGTTTGTTAGTATCATAGGGCTCCCCTCGACTGTCAAGTTCGTAATACTTGCTATAAAGCGAGTAACATGTAAATGCCCAAACTAAGTTCTGTAGAATGCCAACCACAATATTTGCTCTCATGTTATAGGTGTACAGCCAATCAGTTACTAGCCTATAGACATGACCACAATAAGCTAAAACACATGATACGGTGAATAAGCGCAGGGGCCAAATTCTTGATGGCAAATAAAAACGGAAGTATCTGTAGCCAATTCCATAAAATCCAGAAAGAACAGTCAAACCGGCAAAGTAGTAGTCAAGTCTTTCAGTAATTAATAAGTCCCTTATGTGATAGATTGTAGAAAAAAACCAGGCACACATGGTCACCAACGCAACAAACTGAATGTTTCGAAGCATACCCTTGATGGCAGGATACTTTTCCTTTGGAGCCAGCTTCAAAGCTTCATGTGCTAGTTGGAAGCCAAAGAGGTGAGGAAAGAAGTTTGCAATTGAGAAGACAGCCGAGGCCAACTCTTGGATTCCAAAAACTCTCAAAAAGGGCCATTTTCCGTGGAACTGTAATATTTCCTCCCCCTTTACCTTGCGTTCTTTGGTGATGATTCTTTGACACTGATAATCACAGTTAGCTTCACAATCCCACATTAATGCTTTAAGCGGGCCATTGAGGGAGTTTTCGAAACTCCACGAAGGCTCATAACGATGAAATGCATAATTTTTCCTTTTTAAAACCTTTTCAAATTCGATTTGTATTACATTGTAAGGGTTGTTAAAGCATTCAATCTGAGTACATTGATAGAGGCAATCTTCAAATTCATCTAGCTCATCTCCTTCGGAAGCAACAATTGATGGGATCAGCCCCAATGCTGAAAGCGTTAGATAAGATAAAGCAAAACTAGCAAGCATTGTCTATGTTTGTGGTGATTGGAGGTGCTTAATGAAATATATTTCAAAGCGCGGGAGGGTATTTGATAACATTTGCTAAATGCAATACGCTGGAGGGATCAAATTGAGGTGATTAGATGGAGAGATGACGAGACGATACGATGAAGATATATATATTGTAATTGAAGAGATTCAAAGGAACAAACAAGAATATTTTGTTATCAGCTCATAGTTACTATCTTGCGGGATATTAAGAGTACAATGAGATGGAAGAAGCGTATACAGAGGGAACTTATACAGAGGGAACTCATTAAAAAAGATCAAACAAGAAACTGAAAAAAAATCAAAGAATTAGCTCATAATGCAATCCAAAAGCTAAGGCATCAGGCTTCCAGATTATTTATCTATTTGACAGTTAGACTGTTATAGTAAAGTAGTATAAGCCTGCTTTTCCACTGTCGTGGTATGCTATGGTGCGGTGCTAGTATTGAAGTACATACCAGAGTGTTACTTAGTACAATGGTAGGCTAAGATAAGCCTTTATAACGAACGTACCACATGAAACATAGAGTCGGCAATACATTTCGGGGAAAAAAATTACCGAAAAGAGTACATTTCCTCTTTAGTCAACTCAGCCCATCTGTCCAAAAACCAACTCCCCTCGGGTTTCGGTAATTGCCTACCTCGGATATTTGAGTCTTAGTCCCTATTTTGGTGCACCCATCTTACAATCGCATGGCTCCTATTGGTATTATTTGCGCCATATATCCGACAGGCAAGAATTAAAAAGTCGCTTATTACGAACAATTCCGCTTTAAGTTTACCAACCGGCGAAACTTTTCTCAATAGATAAAGCCGTTGCCATGTTCCAAATGGGAAACAAAGGGAAAAAAGCGGCTATTTCCAAATGTGGCCAAGGATAGCACGCCAGCTCCATTCATCCTGCGGCTAATACCGCAAACGGCACCATGTTCCACATACATATAAATTAATCTACAATGCCTACCTTATCATCTAAATCAAATTTCGACACGGCTTTTTTCGTCTCTTTTTGTGAAAACGCTCCCTATTACAAATATATTTATTGAACTGGGCAAGGTAGATCAAGAAAGATCAACTCAAATCAAGTTTTTACAACCTATCTAATATAGTATATTACAACCTTCCAGAATATCTAATAACATCAACTATTCCAAGGACATCGGCTACAATGGCTCCTATCCTAAAACAATCTGAAACTGTTAGCAGCAAAGGCTACGAAGTCAAGGAAAGAGGTTCCCACAATATCGCAATGGGAATGCCTCACCCTTACGCTATCCCTAAGTTTAGCACCAAGGAAGAGGAGAGAACTTGGGCAAAACAACATATGGCTGCCGCATTCAGGGTTTTTGCTCGTAAAGGTTACACTGAAGGAACCGCCGGCCACATTTCCTTGAGAGATCCAATCAACCCAGACACTTTCTGGATCAACCCATTGGGTAAGCACTTTGGCTTAATTAAAGCTAGTGACTTAGTGCACTGTGACGAAGAGGGTAATGTTTTGTCTGACGGTCCTATGTCCTCGATCAACGCTGCTGGTTTTGCAATCCACTCTGCAATTCATAAAGCTAGACCAGATGTTAATGCTGCTTGCCACACCCATTCTACATATGGTAAAACTTTCTCTGCTTTTGGCAGAGAGTTGGACATGATTAACCAAGATGTATGCACTTTCTACAACAGTCAAGCCGTTTACAGTAACTTCGGAGGTGTCGCCATTGAACCCGAGGAAGGTAAAGAGATTGCTGAAGCTCTTGGAAACGGAAAGGGTATTATTTTGCAAAACCACGGTCTCTTAACTGTGGGAGCTACTGTAGACGAGGCTGCATACTTGTATACCTTGATGGAAAAGAGTTGTGAATGCCAATTATTGGCAGACGCTGCCTTGAGACCAGGTGAGAAGTTGCGTATTTGTGGAGATGCAGAAGCCGCTTACACTGAGAAGGTTCAGGGTGACCCAGAGACGCTTTACACTGAATTTCAACCTGAATTGGAGATGGAATTGTTCTACAATGGTGACTTTATGAATTAGAGTCTCCTTTAATCTCGTGGCCTACCACCAGAAGGCCAAAATACATATTTCGAAAAAAAAGACAGAAGAGAAAGTATTGATTTCAAATGGCAATAAATTGCCATTTCCAGCTAGTTTGACCCCCAGCTTGTGACATAATCTTTTGACAGCTGCGAGCCCATTGAATCTATGAAAATAAATATTCCAAAAACCAAAACAACATGTAGAAAACAGCACTAGTACACGTATATTCTTAGTACCGGACAATTTTGTTTTTCAATTAGAATGGTATAAAACCAAATCGATTCTACGACCGAACCCGTGATCACGTGATACTTCAGTATATTTTAGCATGTAGAGTACAGTTCAGTCTGCTACGCTGAGGGTGTATTGAAAATGTGACCCGCACACGACCCATCAGTGCGCACCCAGGTGAAAAAAAAAATCATCTCAGAAGTCTTTTAAACCACATCCACAATGGCTTTCGACAAATCTGCTATCAAGACCTCTGCTTACTGCTCCAGATTCCAAACTCCTTTCCGTAGAAGACAGGAGGGTAAGACCGACTACTACCAAAGAAAGAGATTGGTTGCTCAGCACAAGGCTAAGTACAACACTCCTAAGTACAGATTGGTTGTCAGATTCACCAACAGAGACATTATTGCCCAAATTGTCTCCTCTACCATCACTGGTGACATTGTTCTTACTGCTGCTTACGCCCATGAGTTGCCTCAATACGGTATCAAGTACGGTTTGACCAACTGGTCCGCTGCTTACGCTGTCGGTTTGTTGGTTGCCAGAAGAGCTTTGCAAAAGCTCGGTTTGGACGAGACCTACGCCGGTGTTGAGGAGGTTGAGGGTGAGTACGAGTTGACTGAGGCCGTTGAGGATGGTCCAAGACCATTCAAGGTCTTCTTGGACATTGGTTTGCAAAGAACCACCACCGGTGCCAGAATCTTCGGTGTCCTTAAGGGTGCTTCCGACGGTGGTTTGTACGTTCCTCACTCTGCCAAGAGATTCCCAGGTTGGGACATTGAGTCCGAGGAGTTGGACGCCGAGCTTTTGAGAAAGTACATCTTCGGTGGTCACGTCTCTGAGTACATGGAGGAGTTGATGGATGACGATGAGGAGAAGTACAAGCAAGTCTTCAAGTCTTACATCGAGGATGAGGTCGACCCAGAGGATGTCGAGGAGATCTACATGAACGCTCACGAGAAGATCAGAGAGGACCCAACCTTCAAGCCAACTGAGAAGAAGTTCACCAAGGAGCAATATGCTGCTGAGTCTAAGAAGTACAAGGCCGTTAAGTTGACCAGAGAAGAGAGACAAGCTAAGGTTGTTGAGAAGATTTCTTCTTTCAAGGCTTCCGAGTAAATATGTTACTAAAATTGTATAATTTAAACCATATTTGTTAATTTCTTTCATTTATTGTAGTTGCCATTAACTTTAATAGACTTCTTTAATTTGCGACGGGTAATGGTTCTTTACAGAAGAAATCAATACTATCACTTGAAGTTATTCTTCTGCCTTTTGTTTTAGTGGCATTGATCAGAAACTCGTGAATGTAGGGGTGGTGCCACAACAATGGCATTACAGTCGGACACTTACTTACCAAAACTATGTTGCAACTGAAACATACATCATAATCATTCGTATTCATAACATCCATATATAGTTACAATTGTTTTTGACAGAGCCTGAAACTTGGAGCATTGAATTGAAGCAAATCCTTACAGGAAGTCATGTTAGCCGAAGAGATTCATCCGTGAAAAAGCCACTGATTTTATTTACTTATTTGACCTAACCCTTTCAGCTTCGTTTAACAATATGTCGTAAGCTTCATCAATCACTGGGTGAACATTATGCTCAGAATCAACTGAGCTGACATCTTCTTGGCTTCGGTCTCCAACTTCGTCGATAGTGTCAGTCAGTATTACAGGTGAAGAAACTTTACTCGTTTCGTCAGACGTACCTGCTGGCTTGGTGCGGTATATATTTTCAATGCTGACTCTCTTGTTGTTGATTTTTGAAATCAATTCAGTAACAGATTCAATACCTTTGGCGTCAATGATTGCTTGTCTAAGCTCTGCTCCCGAAGGAACAACACCCAAAATAGGAAGCTCTGGCTTGCCCTCTTCAAGCCCGTTACCAGAATGCTCTTTTTCGTCACCATGACTGTGTTGAACGTACACACCCCATCTGTGAAACTCACCCTCCTCGAGTTCTTGTTCTTTCGCATGAACAGACGTTCGAGAAGCTGACTTCATGAGAACAGGCTTACCTGTAAAGTAATCAACCGGAACATTCTTTCCATCTGATAATGCATCAATCACAACCAGATGTGGTACAAATGATTCATTTCCTTGAATTGGGGGATGGATGCATGGTCTAGAGTTCTTAGCCATTAAGATGGGTCCAGCATCAATTAATGCTACCGAGCTCTCGTGAAGTTGTTCGGCATTAGATGTACGTGATTCGATTTGGACGCCATCCTCGTAGCTCGGTGTAGGCGTTGGACTCAAAGGAGTACCGACGAACATTTTTGCTTTCTCTTCGAAAAGACCCAGCAATTTTTCAAGTGAAGCGTCCAAAAGACAGAATCGAAGCAACGTTTCCTTTCCTTCGAAGGAGAGATTGCCATTATTTCTCCTTTCAAAGAGTTTGTCAATAATCTTATGAATTTCTTTGCGCACGGCTCTTGTTCGATCAATTAATGCATTAGTGATAATCCTTTGAACTTTGAGATCTGCTTCACCAGGAATTTTATCACTCTCACTGAGCAAATTCTCTGCGGTCTCCATAAGCAAAGATCCATCGAACATTACATCTTCTTGTTCACTATCAACACCAATGTTATTAATATCAGGACGGATGAATTTATCTATGTTTTTCATGAGGTACAATGCGAGTCGTTGCGAAAATTCCGGAGGAACAAGATCATAATCTAGATCTAGATTGAAAATGTCCGAATTTTTCACAGCGGTATACAACGAACCAACGGAACCTCGGTCCAAGTTACGATTGCCTAGCAAAGAAACATGTACCAACAGTGGCACCTTCGGAAGAACGTCTGCAATCGCGTCGATCGAGTACGAAGTCAAGTCATTCAAGTCAAAATGAATCCTTCTTAAACTTTCGTAGAAAGGAAGCGTTTTGCTCAATTTCAGTATAATTCCTGGAAATAAGTCTGGTACAGAGCTCAAGTCCAAGAACCGAAGGGTTTTTATTCTTGCCATAGCCCACAAAAGTTCTCCGGTTTCCTCCACATCAGTGAGACATGTAGAATTCAAAGAGAAGAATATGAGCTTGACTTCTTTTTGAAGAAATGTCCTTATAAACGGTTGAAGTTGTCCTTTGCTCAAATCGTTAAAGGCGATGTCAATCCCGACACATGCAGAGTCAGGACGGCTAATCCAGTCAGCGATAAGTTCACATTTGTGTACACTGAGCTCGGTACCAGCAACCCCTAGTCTGTATGTATCAGTTGCTAAGGCTTTATTTAGAAGAAGCTGAAAGACTTCGTCGGATAACTTACATCCACCCATCACCAATTCTTCTAATCCTTTTCGGGCTACCAAAGCTTCGATAAGTAGATTCCAATCCATGGAGGATCTTAACGGTGTTTGTTTAGAAGACAGCTTTATCCTTTGTTGAGAAATGTCGAGCTTTTTGACATTGGTATTTCTAGTCATGAACTCACAGAGGTACACCCAACCAGTGTTGTCAATAGGAACGTTACGAAGAGAAAGTTTTTCGAGACCTTCGTTGCGGACCAATGAACTCAACAAACTTTTAAGCATTTCTGTAGTAAGTGTCACATTGTCAAAGATCACGGTGTTGATGGGGGTGATTGAAATGAAATCACTGAAAGAAAGAACGTCAATCAATGTAGGCTTTGGATTTAGCATTTTGAGAGCCGGGAGAGGTCGTGTTTTGTTTTTTAATTGCTTCAAAGTTGCTGGAATAGGCAAAATTTCACGTAGATGGCAGCACCGGGTATACAAAGTATCGAGAGGCAAGCCTTCATCCGGATTCTTAGAAGCCGGTTCGTTGGTAGACAGGCCAAAAAAAGACTCGTGTGCATGCAAAGGTTTATCGATTTCGATCTGCTCATGTGTCGATTCGGGTTCAGGAACTTCTTCTTCTATTAGACTGGCAGCAAGCTTGGTGTACTTTTGTTGAGCCACTTGAAGTGCAAGCTTTTTTGCAGACAAGTGTGCCTCTGTTGCATGTAATTCCGCTTCCATGAGTGCTCTCTTTTGGGCCTCTTTCGCTTTTAGTAAATCCTCTTCTGAATATTTTGGCTCACTATTTGGTCTGGAGTTATCAGAGCTAGATATTCCTTGATTTAGCCTGGGAACTGGAGCAGTCAAGTCCTCGGGTATGAGAACATTTCCTCTTTTAGGCTTACGAGAAGGAATTTGTTGTTGAGGATCCTTAGAAAGTTTGTCAACGGCAAATGTAACTCGCTTTAATAGAAGGTCTGGGACCTTAGATAGTTGAGATACTTCTCTGTTTGGGTTCCTATTGAGCTTGTGATCGGGAACCTCAATATTACTGACTGTCTCTACAGCGACTGACTTGCGCCTGAAAAAGGACCTTTCTTTTTCTTCAGAAATTCTTGAACTAGTCGAGGAGCTTCTCCTGATTGGTTTACTTGATGATGCGACTCCCATTTCTAAAGGGGGCTTATGTTGGTGAGAGAACAAATCGTTGTTTGTGTTTTGCCCCGATTTTGAATTTCTAAAAGTGGAAATGGACAGATTTTGAGGTGAGGTTGAAAGAGGGGACTGTTGACCATTATATCCTGAAGGACCAGAAGATTTGAACTTTGAAGAGAGAAAGCTAAAGATGTGCTTACTCTTTTTTGGGACAGTTTTTGGAGAAGGTGGATTATTAGTATCAAGAGGGTCACCTTTTTCTAATGCGTTCTTTGCTGGATCCATGGAACTTGCATTAAGTTGAAGTCCCGTACTTGAGCCTGAACCCAGAGACAATTCGGTATGTGGTGGTACCATAGAAGCAGAGGAGGAACGAGAACAAGTTTCAGGTGTTCTTTGTCCAGAACCAGAATAATACTTCAGCTCCTGTTGCACTTTACGGTCTTTTGGGATGGTGAAATCGTTGGAATCGTTAGAACACGGGAGCTGGTTCAAGCTTGAAGAGGCCGTTGTATCTTTCAACTGTTGTTCATTTGGCACTTTGTGACTGAAAATTATGCTGGTATTGGAGTCTTCTATAGAGGGAGTATACTTCATAGTATTGTCATTGTTGGAAGTGATATCAGTCTTGGGAGGCCTAGAGGAGGCATCGAGGGTTGATCTATCAGAAGAAGCATCAATAGAGACAGACGGCTTGCGTTCAGATGCCAATTTCTTTGTCAATTTCTTTGACTTACCACGAAACAACCAGTCTACGTCTCCATTGGAAACTCCGGTTTCTACATCAGAGGTAGGTAAATCCATCAATAATTATGTCTTGTAGAAGTTGAAAGGAGTAAAACCGCTCACTCCCGAAGGTTCCGGATTAGATAAATGGACTTTAAAATTGTCGCCTGAAATAGATTGCACTAAATTTTGGGTGAATTTGTCTGAGTTAATGATGCTGGAAAGTAACGATTCAACACTATAGGCCGCACTATAGGCCAACCACTACAAAAAGGTACAGGTATGTGCTGCATCCAAGGACCACGGAGGTTGATAAGCCCAGTGCAATATTGTGCAGAGGGAAGGAAAATGTCATATTTATTTGAAGAAGAAGTTGACGAAAGAAATTTTTATGTGATTTTATTAAGAAATGTGAACTTTTTTGGGGTCAGATGGACAGTTTTACTGATGTTTTCTGCCAAAGAAAGGAACATCTGCCAAAAGTCGACGTAATAATGCAGACGGTTATAGCTGAGGCAAGATTGAGGTGGGGCATGTTGATCCTAGGCGTTTCTAAGTTTTTGAATTCGAAGGATAATATGTTGGAACTGAAATAATCAAATATTGAAATCTAAATAATCAAATATAGAATTTGAAATGTTGGAATATGAAATAAATAATTTAAAATATTGAAGTAGTAAATGAAAGAGGGCGTACTATCCTGGTCCGGACTGCAAATGCGGCGGTTGCAAATTAGAATCGCTGGCACACTAAGGGCAGAGAGACGACCAGCGTATATCATCTACACGAACTTAAGGAAAGTTAGACATCCATGTATTTGGTCAAAAAAAATTTACGATCATAAAAACTAGTCAGCAATTTCAAGAAACACTAACTGGTGTGTTGGGCAGTAATTGCCTGTGAATTGTGGCTTGGGGTAGCCTAACTAGAGTGTAACCTGTTCCCCTAACTAGGGTGTAACATGAGAGTAGCATAGGGAACACTCGAGGGTGATCCTTCGGGATTACTCCTTCCTTGTCACAGAGGCTTCGGAAAACTCTTCAACAGAGAATAGACGGATTAATGATGTACAAAAATGGTGTGTCTTTATTTTTTCTAATTGGAGATGAAGAATATAAACACAATAGAATATGGATTGATGACGGGACGTTTACATATATATAACTACCATTGAAACAACTATTGCGACTAATATTGGAATGAGGTTTGAAGTAGTAGAATTACTCCTAAGTACGTGGGCCGATTCTCTTCGTGACTTAACTTCTCACATTATACCATATACATATTCCAAGTTGATTAAAAAAATACGATTACTCTTAGCAACAAATATGTTACTCCCTATATTTCTTTGCTCAACTGCTTCCAAGTAACAAGAACTAGTAAGACAGGAGGAGGTTTCCAAGCTCAATTCCAAATTCTTAATTTAACGAAAGAAGAGTTTTCATGGAGCAATTATTTCAATTACTTCAATTTCAAGCATTTCAAGCATTTCAATCATTTCATTAAAAATAGGTCGTTTCATTTTCTTGGTTATAGTGCTATTTTTCCGGCGCGGACCAACACCAAGATGTCACCTCAGGCGTCAATAATATGACATCTGAGGTTGATGAATCTGAACTCAAACTTCTGAAACCAGAATATTGACTTTTATAAGTTACGTTTTTTTTTCTTTTTACTGTTATTATTAATATTACATATTCCCAATTCACTCACATCGTTTATTTTTCCCTGTTCATCTCTCCCGTCCTTTTGCCCGCTTCGCGGCCCGTTATCTATACCATCTGGACTGTTATTGTTACAAATCACACAAAGTGTACAATCATACAATTGTTACCTATAAGGTATTCCAGTTGCTGCATTGTAAAAATAAATTATTTAAATTTATTTTGGAAAAAAAACGAAAAAGACTATCATTGGCTCCAATTACCTAGTTTGATCTGTTTTTCTTTACTCTTTTTCATCAAATACTACTTGCCTAGTCTTGCATATGAAGTCCTGCTACACTCCCCACAGGGGGCCATTCGCTCCGACATAGAAGTCAGTGATTTTTTCGTCTTCCCTAATCAATTACTCTCTTCTTCAAGTAATCGTTGTCATCATGTTCAGACAGATTCTTAAAACATCACTCCTTTCTAAGCCTACACACGCGTTTAATGGTGCTATCCTCCGGGCTACTCGTACCCCAGTGGCTCGAGCTAGCATGTTGCCTCTCTCTCAGACTCGGTCATATCACGAAAAGGTCCTTGATCATTACGCCAACCCAAGAAACGTCGGTACATTGAATAAGAATGACCATGACGTTGGGACTGGACTTGTTGGTGCACCAGCTTGTGGTGATGTTATGAGATTGCAAATCAAAGTTGACGAAGAAACAGGCGTCATCAAAGACGTGAAGTTTAAGACCTTTGGATGTGGTTCAGCCATCGCATCTTCGTCATATGTGACTGAGCTTGTCAAGGGTAAAACTCTTGACGAAGCTTTGGAAATCAAAAATACTGCCATTGCTAAGGAATTGTCTTTGCCACCCGTCAAGTTGCATTGTTCCATGTTGGCTGAGGACGCAATCAAGTCTGCTGTTAAAGACTACAAGTCCAAAAGAGCCAGTGCTGTCAAGCAGCCAACTTTGGGCGCCACTGCCTAATTTATGATGGCTTGTTTGTTTGACATATTCATGTTATTAAAGTCAATCTTTAGGAGGTATTGATTGAGTATTCGGTTGGGTTTTGATGCGGTTGGATGTTTATATGCACTTTTAGTAATAGTGTTCTGATGATTTACTAAATTTTTTCTAATGAAACGTTTTTTTTTTATATCGATAGTTCTTGTAGTCCATTTTTGCCTGGGTTTTTGAGTTCAGGAACCATCGGGATTGCAACGCCTGATAAATATCATCACTATCAGCTGCAAATTCTGTGTGCGATATCGCTTTGGCTTGAATAAAGAAAATGTGGAAAAGTGCTTGGGAAAAAAAACCTGGTAGGGAAAATAGGGCTGTTAATGAACACTCTTTAATACTCCACATCCTATGGGGAAATTCTTGTATGTCCGAAATCAGGCGATGTTGAAAAACGGCAACAGTATGTTATGTGATAAGATGTGGTTATACCAAGGACTTTTTGGCCATTTAATTCATGAGGTTTGAGCTAATTAGTAGTTTTGGATTTGAATTATTATGACTTAAATACAATGAAGTGTGTACTTGCATTTCTTTTCTAAACGGTACACTTAATAGTGATAATAGTCCGATATAATGATGATTGAAGTTTTAATGGAAATAGCTTTCGGTCTATTTCATCAAGTACTTATTGAATTGAGAGCCAATGAACCCCAGCTCCAAGGGCCAAAGAACGAATCGGCCAATACCAATAAAACTCAACGATGTGAAAACTGTGATAACACCATAAGCTATCTTCTTAGCTCTTGAGCTGAATTGTCGTCTGTACCTGAATAAACCACTAACAATGTGATAGAAGGAGACCCACAGTAATAGTGCCAACATTCCGAAATTGAAGATCGCAAGACTTCTTCCATTTATGGATTGATTGAGGTAGTGGGTAATGAAATTTAATGAGATGAGTGAAGAGTCTCCGTCAACCAACATGGGCGCCCACTTCATTTTCCATGTGTGATAGCCTAAAACAATAGCAGTGATGTAGCCTGAGAACGTAAGAGGAGTAAGTGAAGGAATTGTCTGAGAGATCCAAGATTTTTTGAACCCAAAGCCAAAGATAGATCCAATACCTCCTAAACCGATATCTTCTCTTCTTTCGTCCTGGATTACAATATTCCTTTCGTGGATTACACCACGACGTTTCTCAGATTCGATAAAGCGTAGAGCTCTAACAATGATACCACTCGATAAATGGATGGCAGCAGCTCCATAAACAAATGGATATTCGAAAATTGGCAGCATATAAATACTCCGTGTCATTTCGAAGCAATCTTGAAAAGATTTCTGGCTAACTCCCAACCCTGGGGCAACTACAGTGGCAGAGATGTGTAAACCAAAAAAGCCTAGGAACGCATACGCAGAGTACTTCTGAGCTTTCAAGAGAAAGCTGGCGATTCGTTTGACTATGCCGGCCTCTTTCTTGACTGGTTTGGCATCTTCATCCGGTAACAATTCGTTTATCGGAAGTGGTGATACTTGCTTCAAAAGTGTCGGAGTAGACGTTGGTGAAAGCACGTTGCGCATTGGGATTTTTTTGCTAAAGATTCTTGATAACTACTGTACAGGCAAGAATTGCAACGTTTCAAGTCACGGTCTTTCGGTCTTTGTTGGATTTCTATGAATAAAATAGACACTTAGAGAATAGCTAATAGCCAATAATCTGAAATGGAAAAGTCATATACTACAACTCAGTCTAAGTCATTTTAAAAAAAAAGAAAAGAAAAATGTACAAGAATTATTTGAGACACTGTTTTACTTTGGTAAGTAATTTCGGAACTACCCGAATCTTACTAAAGTGCTGATTTGTATTCTTCTTGTCTTCAATGTATAGATATCAAACGAACAATGCTTCAACTGGACAGACTACTCGTCGTTAATAAACAATACTGTTAATAATTTGAAAAAATTTGAAAACATTTGAAACAAATCATCTAAAAATAATTCAAGTGTTTTAATTTCTGGCTTTGCTATACTTTATTGAACGAAGCGTGGTGCTCTGGGTAGAGCCTTGGAACATAGGACTACTCTAGGAATACAACTATAGGAACATAGGATTATGGGAACAAAAAAACATAGAATTATAGAGAAAAATAATAAATGTAACTTGATTGATAATTCTAGAGTCAGGATAATTACAAATACAAAGATTACTTTCTTCATGTTCATCTCTTTTGGATCTTTGTTGCTTGTTTCTATTTCTGTAGCTTAGCAATGTAATACACGAAAGCTACGGAAAGAACGGACAACAATCGTGGGCTAAGTAAGAATTTTAGCGATTCAATTATATTTCTACCCAATCCTCGTCGACTTGATTCTGCAAATGAAAATACAGAAAAGCTCCTCATCTTGAAACTTCCCCACATTAAACAGCCCTGATCAGTCCTGAAAACACATCAACCATGTCTTCTGCTCCATTTTCCCAGACACGTAATACTGCGTTATCGCTAGAGAACCAAACAGGTAAACTTTTGGCTCAATTTTCAAAACTTCAGCAATTGGGGAATTCTGCGGATCCTAACGATGCTGAGCAAACACTTATTGCTGAAATCACCGAAATACTCGACAAGAGAGACGAGGTCATAAGCAAATTGAGAAGAGCAATCGATTCAGATGATATTACGTCGACATCAAGAACCCAACAGGTCCAAAGACACAAAGAGATTTTAGCCGATCACAAGAATTCTTTCTTAAAGATTCAATCAAAGATCAATGAGGAGCGCAATAGAAATAACCTTCTCTACCTGATCCGACTGGATCTTTCGGCCCATAAACAAAGAAATGTTTCTTCTAATTCTGGAATCAGTGATAATGACTATATCTTGGAGGAGGGACGTCGTGTGGAACAGGCCAATTCATTCGCCGAGAGACTCTTGCAGCTGGCATATGAAACAAGAGATGAGTTGATTGGTCAGCAGGCTTTTCTTCAAAACGCACAAGGAAGAATCGCTAGTACAATTCAGCTGATTCCTGGTATTAATGTGTTGATATCCCGGATTAACACAAGACGGAAAAGAGACACTTTGATCTTGGCGTCAGTTATCGCATTGTGCATCTTTGGATTGCTCTTCTTTTCGTAAAAGGGTTGAAGTTATTTTATTTGGAAATTATCTCAACCGCTTGAGGTTAATTCGGACATCTGTTGGATTTGGTATTACCTACCCACACTCATCACTCGAGGAGACGGAATACCTTGATAATCGCACTGAAATCTCTATCCTAGTTGAGAACTACTGTCAATTGAGTCTACACTTACTTATATGGCTGTGTGATTCTTCAGTTCTCAAACTGGTTCGACTACATATCCTTGCCAGAGTCATCTCCAACAGTTCATGAAAAAGGTACAATTTAACTTTTCGAATAGACTAGTGAAAGTTAAATATGATGTATCAATTTTTTGATATTGAGTATCTTTGCTCTTTTTATTGGCTTTACTTATATTGGCTTTGTCTTGACTTGAGACTCAATGAAGTTGTCACGGGCTCCCGATGACATACGCTCAATGCGACCGAATACAAAAATCTATGTTTAAACGAGTGTTTTGTCCTTAGCATTTTCAAATTGTGGTCGTTTTCCATTAGGCTATATTATATTGTGCTAATAGAAAGGGGCTACTTCAAATTCAGTTCTGGAACCACCGCAAGTCAATTATAAAATTAGCCTTGACTAGCGCCTGTAAAAAATCAAAACAACCAACGAAATAATCGTACGTAATTCCTTTCGCAAACTTCTTTAATGTCAACCGTTGTTAAGATATACCACGAAGTGTTATCTTTTGTACTGCATGTTGTGCGTTTGAATAAAGGTCCCTTTGCATGAGGAATATCTCAATCATCCAAAACTAGTTTCACGTTTTCAACAATTATGGATGCCACAGAGTTAAACAGACGCAGGGAAGAAAGAATAATGGAATTGAAAACTCTTCGGACGGAGACAATCAATTTCAAGCTAATAAACTGGATGAAGTTCGAGAGATCACTCGCTTCTGTGGCCTCCAAACATATTATCAAAAAAGCAGATACCATTCCAGACCCTTTGGTTCCCTTATATGGAAACTTCCCTCCGGAACAAAACAAGTTTCTCATCCACAAAAATATGAGCAGCAATAAGACCCAGAATGCCTCGTGTTGTACCATAATGTGATAAACTCTGGGCAAGAGATGGCAGTATAGTGGTCGAAGAGGTCTTTGCAGGCGTTTCGCATCACAAAACAGTAGCAATTTTGTAAAGCAATGCATTAATATACGTCAATTTGGAAAATATGTTTGGCGAACAGTAGTTGACCCGTGATACAATACGACACGAGTTAGTAATTGAGTAGATAGCATTGACGACTAACCCCCCTGTTTCAAACCAACCTCATCGACAGATATCTCCCGTAAGTGTTCCATTGACTCATTACCTAATGTGAAATCTTGCTTCTTCTCGTCATCACCACATCCACAGTCATAGTCTTCGAGAATCTTAGTGCAGTCGTACTCGTCTTTGTTTAAACGTTCATTTACTTTATTGTGGATGTGACAACCCCAGAGAGCTGCAGTTTTCCTGGAGCTAACCTGAAGCGGGTACTTTTTTAAGAGCTTTTGGAAGTGCCTAGCACAGTCACCACATGGGTACACTTGGGCAAACAGGTACACAAACAGTTTCAAAGTATTCTTTTCGGAAGAGCTAGGGATTTCTGGATACCGCGCCAATACCGTATGGAGCAAATGCCATGCCGAGTTTCCCAATTGTGCCTTCAAGGTTTCATTTGCCATCTTTGGCATGAATGGGGTCTCTGTTAAAGAATCATCTAGATTCTGAACTTGTTCATCTTCTGCATTATACTCATCGATTTCCTGTTGGTTAATCGTCTTTTGCCTACTACCTGAAAGTGCTTGGCTCTTTGAAGTGGAGTCTCTTGCTATAATGGAGGGAAGAGACTTTCGGTCCGAAGCTGCTATGAAGTAGATTGAGCATGCAATTACAATCAATAGAAATAGATTGAAAAGTGGTTTTCTCCTGGGCTTGGACATTGTTGCTAGTTGCTTATGTTCTAGTGCTTTGTGTTCTAGTGCTTTGTGGTAGGAAGTGGGTTGATAGTGATGAAAGCCTGCAGATCTGTAAATGCATAGCGTGGGACACTTTGCACCCAGTCATTAAGATATCGGGGAAGTGACATAATAACTTGTTTTTCTTATTATTATTTCTTAACTTTTTTTATTTACTATTAGTTATTAGCTTGTTTCTTATTTAACATTTGTGTCAACTCTTTTTTTGATTCACTTGTTTCGTACTCATTTGTGACTAGCTCTTCTAACTTGTCTTCATTAACATTGGTAATCGTCAGAAAAAACGATCACGAATAGCAAAAAGAAAACTAAATCCAATTTTTATGATATTTTTTCTATATCTCTTGTAAATTATCTTATTCTGAATACAAACTACAACTTTTGGTGGAGAGCATGGGGATATAGGTAAACCACCATTTGTTAGTAGACGATAGTCGGACAAACGCTAATCGACAAATTTAGAAGAACCCTGAGCTTGGTGAATTAGCGGGACCTGTTACTAGACAGTAGCCATGGAAGGCTAAGGACCTTCCGAGAAGATAAGGTGATCGCCGATCTCCATAAGTGACAAGTCCAGATAACGACACTTGGCTGATCAGTGTGCTCTGGGTGGAATACATAAAGTAGTGCATTCTACCCTCTACTTTTAACAAAACAACCAAAACAATATCTTAAGTAAGCAATCAAGTAATCAATTGTCTAACACCATTAGCTCTGTGATAACAGAGATCCATAATCTCAATCCAAACATTATTAACGTAAAAGGAATTTACGAAAACAATTCATTAAAAAATTAAAGAAAAGAAAAACCTTTTTTCAAAAGTTGATTTGTTGGTTAGTTGGCATAATGTGTTCATCAATCACTGCAATTTCTTTCAGAGGAAAGTCAGAAGATTCATTATAGAAGAGTACTTTACCCCGAATATAAACCAGTGGTTTTTTTTAAAAAAATAATTTCAAACATTATACTTCCAAATTCAAATTTAAACTATTCACTAAAATTTGATTTCCCAAAAATCTCTTCTGTCATCTTATATGAATTTCCCCGTATGGTTCACGTGACCATTCTTCCTTTTCCTCACCCAATCAAATCCGGAGAGTTAAGAGTTATAAGACATCACATACCCAATGTCATACAATAAATCGTACGAACCAGTTAGAGGTCAACCTCCTCACAGTGACTACGAGCTCATAGATGTTGACCCTTACTTTGGAAGAGTTTTCTCTTACATGAGAAGCTCTGACTACGGTGTGTGGGCTACTGCAGCAGCAGCAGCTCCTCTCTCATTAATGGCTTGGGAGAGGTTGGACCCTGTTGCCGGTTCATTTACCAAACCTGCCAAGATTCCTTCTACCATCATCAGGGGTGCTACTTTGTTGGGTTTCTGTGGTGGTTTCTTCCTTGCATATGTTAGATCGTCCAAACGTTTCTTGGGATGGTCCGAAAATGCAAGAGAAGTCAAGATGGACAGATATGAAATCAAAAAGTTGTTGTCGGAAGAAAAATTACCATACCATGAGAACGAGTCCAAATTGAACGATAAAATGAAGGATATTGCAAACAGAACCTCTCAATATGGTTTCGTGTTGAGCGCTTTCTTGCCGTTCTTCAACTTGGCATACCACCCATACCACGGAGTAGATATTCAGAAATATTATGAGACTAGACCTGGCGAGGAAGCTTGGGGATTCAAGTTGAAGCCGTATGAGGAGATAAAGGCAAAGTACGCCAAGGTTATTGAGTAGGCTTTATACTGTAAAATACAATTGCATAGGATCAGGTGTAGAACACAAATGAACAAATGAACAAATGAACTATATTACAAATTGTCTAGATTATAACTCAATGATTAACATATACTATGTTGCCAAAAGTGCTTTGGAGTTTCCATCTCAGACTTAGTATCACATTACCATCTCGAACTTGTCAGTGATAGCCTAAAGCACCCGACATCTTAAAGTTCTTTATGTCTATATCTTGAAGTTCCTTATGTCCATATCTTGGAGTTGTTTATGCATTTAATTCATTACATTTATTTAGAAGGACAAAATAGTTTCCTTACATTTCTCAACTATCTTTTTTCATCATCCCCCTAACTATCTTTGCATAGGCAAAGCTGTCCGTATTGCAGAGTCTTTCAAAAAAAAACGAAAGTTTTTAGAATTGAAATTGATTTGATTTCTAGGATACGGATTTTCTATACTGTAAAATGTGCTCCTCTCTATTGATCTTTCAGTATTCTTCGTCTGGTGGCTTCCCCATATTCACTCGCGTATGTTCCTTTGTTTACACCAAGATACATCTGATACGTGCATCATCCAAGGAACAAGGTCTAGATTTCTTGAAAAATGAACGAAGCGCTGGAAGAAGACTTTACCAAATTGCCTTTGGAAGAGCAGTTGGGACATAAAGCCTGGAAGGCTCGTGTTAACGGATACAAAACACTAATAGAGGAGTTTGAAAACTCCACTGACGAGAGTGATGAATGTTTCAGCATCGTAACAGGCAATTTGGAAATACTTAAGAATTTTGCACTCGATAGCAATGTCATATCTCAAGAACAGGGTATCTTAGCTGTTGCGAAGTTTCTTCAGTTTGGTGGTACCCCAGCTAGAGTCGAGAAACTAAAACAGACTCCACTTGTCCGCTCACTCTGCGAAAAGGGTTTATCTTCTAATAGAGCTGGAACGAAATCAAATGCTGCCGAATGTATGCTACAATTGGTGGAAGTTTCCGGTTCAGGAGACTGGTTATTTGAAGTGATCTCCTCTTTCTATGATAACAGATTGCCTAAGTTAGTAGCTGGTTGCGTCAATTGCACAATGCAAATAGTTGAGAATTTCGGGTGCAACATAATCTCTCCAAAATCAATTATACCATACCTAGCAAAGCTATTCTCTCATGCGGACAAATCTGTCAGAGCTGAAACGACGAAGCTCACTGTCGAGTTATACAAGTGGCTCGGCGACGGCATTATATCCCTTCTTTTCAATGATCTAAAGCCAGTACAGCAGCGTGATTTAAGAGCTGAATTCGATAAAGTGAAAGATCTCAAACCGGTTCAAACTCGACTTACCCGAGCCCAAAAAGAATCCGCAGCGCTGCGAGCTGACGACAGTAAACCAGCTGCTTCAGATATGGACGTTGTGGAGGAGTCCGACCAAAGACAAGAATTGGATCCCTTCGATCTTGTAGATCCTATTGACGTCCTTACAAAGATACCCTCCACGTTCAGTCAGAAACTTTCTTCCCCCAAATGGCAAGAACGTAAGGAAGCCCTTGAAGAACTAAACAACATTTTAAAAACCGCACCTAAGATGGCTGATGGGGATTACTCCGACCTTGTGAGATCACTCACCAAACCCTTGAAAGATGCTAATATTCAAGTTGTTCAACTTACAGCAAACTCAATAGAGTGCCTTTCAAAAGGCCTTCGAAGCGAGTTTCGAAAGTATCAAAACTTAGTTCTCAGTCTTATGATCGATCGTACTAAAGAAAAGAAACCGCTGGTTTCGCAAGCGTTATTTGATGCTATGTTCTCAATCTTCCAGTACTCTTCGCTACTGGACATTTTGGACGACACGATCCTTGGTATGAAACACATAACTCCTCAAATCAAAATTTCATCCATGAAATATCTTCAAAGGTGCTTGGCCGTCACCAAATACCCACCAAAAGCATCGCAAGTTGACCAAATAATGGAGATTGGCGTGAAACTACTCAGTGACTCACAAGAACCAATTAGACAAGCGTCTACAGAGTTGATCGGTACATTGATGAAGATTTCGGGAGAACGTGAATTGAAAAAACGACTCACTTCTATCGATGAGAACCGTCTTGCGAAAGTTAAAGAAGTCTACGATAAAGTTGAGGTTGCAGTCACGAAGAGTAATGAGTCTTCTTCGAATCCAGCCTCTTCATCCATTCCAAAAAACTCAACTCCCTCAGACTTCTCCTTTAAGCCCAGAAATGGCTCGAAAAATCTAGAACCTGCTCCGCTGATGAAGGCCATTCCAACGAAGCGCATGGCAACATCTCCTGCTCGAAGAGAGAAATCCTTGACTAAGGCCCCAACAAATGGTTTCACTAGTCGAACTCTTACGCAATCGAAAATTGCCTTTGAGCCACCCTCGAAACCGGCTTCTGGAACTGTATCACCAGGACTCCAAGAAGAATTTGAACTTATAAAAAACGAAAATGCTCTTTTACAAAGCCGATGCGAACAACTATTTGATTATAAGCAGTCCAAAGAAAATGAGTTGGCTGCTCTTAAAGCTGATAACGCTCTTTTGAAGTCGAAGGTTGAACAGCTAGAAAGTGAGCTAAGTGATAGGAATACCGCATCAAGGCAGAAAGATATAACTATTGCTCGTCTCACCAGCGATTATGATAATGCTCAAATCAAAATAAAGTCTCTTGAGCAGAAAGTTGAAATGGCTAAACTTCTGCAAAGCCCTCTGACGCAGTCATTGCTTCCACCGATAGCTAGCGACTCAAGCAGATTTTCTCCCTTCCGATCTCCTGAGAGACTTTCGAAGTCAAGAACTACTCTGCATGAACTAAGCTCCAGAGTTGATCGTTTGTCTATCGAAGGGATCCTGCCGGAAAGCAATAATTTAGGAGACACAAACAAAGAAAAGAAGGACTACAATTTTTCTGGAGAGGAAGATAGTTGGCGAAGAGCAGCTGAAGTAACTGCTGAACTCAAGGCTCGAATTGAAAAGATGAAGCAACGGAACAAGATGTCGATTCGACCTTAAAGCAAACTTATGGCGGATATATTGTAACAATTCACTTATTCCTATTTAATTTTATTAATGGGAACGAATATGTGACGGCAACCAATACTTGACTAACTGACTGATCCTTGGATTCCCACTTGGATATCATTCAAGTGGAAATACTACAATACAAAGTCATCACTGTATGAAATGTGTTTTCTGAGAAATTTGATTGTTTTAAAAAAATAAAATAGGAATTTTGACTCAGAAACTTGTTGACTCTTCAATCTTTTGAAACGAATTCCACCTACATAATATGACCACCCATACATCATAAACCTGATGTGCAAACTGCTTGCAGCGACACCAATCGTCAATGCTTGAAAAACTGTCTGAACGAAAGCTACAGCCAATCAATCGTTTCGAAGACATAGAAAAGTTGAGTCACTATGAATTCATAAAAAAGATTGGACAGGGTACATTCGGTGTAGTTCAAAAGGCAAGGCATCTCAGAAGTGGGAGAATAGTGGCATTGAAACAACTCATCAACAATCTGGCCAAAGAAGGGTTCCCAATCACGGCACTTAGAGAAATTACAATTCTTAAAAAGCTAAATCATCCAAATGTTCTCCTGATTGTGGGCATGATTCATGATGAGCCACACACATCTAATCCCAAAGATCTCATCACCCAACGAGGGGTCTTTTACATGGTTTCTCCGTACATGAAAGCTGATCTTGTGGGGTTGTTAGGTAATCCGAAAACGAAAATGGATGAGGCGTCGATTAAATGTATACTCATACAGCTACTACAGGGTATAAACTATATTCATCAGCAGCAGTTCTTACACAGAGACATCAAGGCGGCCAATATTCTATTAGATCTTAAAGGAGTATTGAAAATAGCAGATTTTGGGCTAGCTCGTGTGTATCATGGTAAGCCTCCTCTCAAAGGGCAGGGCCCAGGTGGCGGGAACAAGAACTATACTGGATTAGTCGTCACAAGATGGTATAGACCTCCTGAGCTCCTTTTAGGAGAACGCAAATATACAACTGCTGTCGATATGTGGGGTGTTGGTTGTGTGTTTGCCGAGTTGTTTGTCAAGAAACCGATTCTTGTTGGCTCTTCCGATTCTAATCAGGCTCAAATCATTTTCGATTTAGTTGGTCCCCCTAATAGAGAAAACTGGGCCGATGCCACCCTACTTCCAAACAAGCAGGATCTCAATATTGGACTCACCAGTACAAGGACATTGGAGGCAAGATTCACTCCCCTTATGGGCGATATTGGAGTAAGTCTCTTGAGCAAAATGCTAACACTAGATCCTAAGCGCCGTTACAATGCTCTTGATGCTTTGGATCACGATTACTTTAAGTCTGCGCCCTTACCATTTAAACCACACGAATTACCGATTTTTGAGGAATGTCATGAAATCGATAAAGTTAGATTCAAGCGTGAACGGGAAGAAAATCTTTCTGAATTGCCCTCTAAAGTTAAGAAAAAGGATGCAAGAGCCCGCAGATGACATTCTGTTACCCCTATATATAGATTTAGTTCTTTTTCAGATTGATAAATTTTGTTATAGACATCTGACTGAATACAATTCTAATCAAAGTATACTTGAACATCATTACAAATAGCGATAGAGTCATGAAATATTTAAAAGAATCAAAGAATTCATTGACATCTTGTAATCTATCATTGAGATCCAAAAAAAAAAGCAAAAAGATTGCAGCACCACAATTTCACACATGGTCTCCCACTGCATTACTCAGT